>NW_024121876.1:4411378-4506378 GCF_016745375.1 Pimephales promelas | reverse complement strand
AGCTATTTTTGATGAGTTCATTTATTTTTCAGACTGATTATGGCTGTGATATCGAGGCAGGTAGTATCTGCACTTACCATCCAGGTGCAGTTCACTGCGTCAGAGCCATACATGGCAGGTAATATGACACTAATCAGAATTTTATATATATATATATATATATATATATATATATATATATATATATTCCTCATATTTTAATGGTTTAATTGAATTTTATTGTCATTAAAACAAATATCACCTAGGGACATCACGTTTGGTTACTATTGTAAACATGTATATTGTTATATTATTAAACATGAAATATATATATATATATATATTGTGTGTGTATAAACACACACACATGCACACATACACACAAAGTTGCTAATTTGTGTAATTTGTATTAAATGCTAATTTAAAATTCACTACAAATATTTTAAAACAAAAACTTCACACTATGAGGTTGCAAAAACAATTTATAAATGTCAATACTGCCCAAAATATTTATCTAATTTTAATATTATATTATACTGATATCAAAGCTGCATATGGGGAAATTACACAGTAACAGAAACACACTGTAGATAATTTTACATTCTCATTCATGTAAAATAGATTTTATTCTTAGTCTTACATTTATTCTGTTGATGTATTGTTTTCTTGCAGTCATGCGTATGGTGCCGGTCAGCAGTGTTGCTATGACAGCACTGGAGCGCAGATTCTCACCGGAGACTCTATTGGTGGCAGCACCCCTGATCGAGGGCACGACTGGGGGGAGCCGCCGTACAAGAAACCTCCCAGAGTTCCAGCATTCTCACACTGGAAGTATGATGTCATCAGTTTTTACTACTGCTGCCTGTGGTCAGACAACTGCGAATACTACTTCACCCACCGGCCGTCCAGTGGCTGCAGAAAATATCGTCCTCCTAGAGCAGGTAAAGAACAAATCTATAATACTTTTCTTTTTTTTTTTTTTATTAATTGTTTCATTTAGGCCTGGTTTCACAGACAGGGCTTAGATTAAACTGGGATTAGGCCTTAGTTTAATTAGGATATTTAAGTAGCTGTTATTAACATGCCCTAGAAAAAAAAAACATGGTGTGAATCCTAAGACAAACAATGGCAGAGAGATATTTTAAGGTATGCCCGAGCAAGTTGCTGTCTGTTAAAACAGCTCAAACATACATTTTAGTCTGGGACTAGTCTTAAACCTTGTCTGTGAAATGGGGTTGTTGTTGTTGTTGTTTTTTTTTTTACTTTATCATTAGTAGTAGTAGTAGAAGTATTATTTACACTTTTTGCCAGCAATGGTAAAGAAATGTCATGAAATTATAGGAAGTGGATTGCTGTTTGATCTAGAATGTCGTGAACCAGATGCAACCAAATGCAAACTTGTCAAATCTGATCTTTAGATTTGTGTGCAAATGTTGGTCTTTTCAACCTTTAGCTGCTGTCCTTGGTGACCCTCACTTCATGACATTCGATGGCGTGACCTTCACCTTTAATGGGAAAGGAGAGTACAATCTGGTTCACTCTTCAGCCTATGAGCTGTCTGTGCAAGGCAGGACTGAACCAATGAAATTAGAGAATGGTGAGTTCTATAATCTCCTGTATTAAGAATGGATTGAATGAGACATCTTTCATTGATTTGGCCACGAAAATTATCCTTTCAGGTTCTGTGGTAATGGCAACCCGACTCTGCTCAGTGGCCATGAGGGAGAAAAACTCTGATGTCATCGAGGTGCGTCTCGGGGAGCAAAAAGATGAGCTCCAGGTCTTAATGAACCAACAGGTGCTTTCCTTTTCAGAGCAAATATGGATCGACCTTAAGGGTAAGACCAGTTTATTTATCCTCTCAAAGACAGTTTATCAGAAGCACAAAATATAATATATTAGATAGCCTGACGTCGTCATACTCAGATTTTAGTCCGAATTTTCCCTTCCCATCATCAAATGTTGAGGGTGGGGCTAAGTTCGGCTGGTATCCAGGATACATATTAGAATGATTTCATGTGGATCACGTGTAATGGCTGCTGAAAATCAGCTTTGCAATCACAATTTGCCAATTAGATTTTAAAATATGTTTTAAGAAAACAGTTATTTGAAATTGTAATGATAATGTGTTTTTTTTTAAATGCATAATTATTGTGAAATACATTAGCATTCAATTGGCAATTTTTAATTAGCCATCAACAATTCTAAATAGAACAAAAATGCTTCCATCTTCAAATTCTTTGTAAATATATCATTTATTTTTTATATCATTTCTACTTGAGCAGAGTGAGAAGTGAGTTTAAGTTGACATAATGTCTTAATGAAATCATTGACATCCACGCTTTCGGTTCATTCGAATTTTGAAGGAAAAAAACACCTTACAGCAGATGCACAAGATGAAAAATCATAGTCTGTTATGATTGGCAGATTACTTTTATAGGCCGTCTGTTCTCAGCAAATATTGACATGCTACACTACAGTATTTGTGTTACGTTACGTGTTCGTATATATGATACATCTGTTTTGTCCTGGTCTATTTTACAGTCTCTGTTGTCTGTTTTTTTTTCTGTCGCTCCAGATGTTTTTGTTTTTTCCCCTAAACCCACTAATGTGACGGTGATGTTTCCATCGGGGACAGGAGTAGAGGTCAGAGCAGATGAAGGGGTCATGACCCTAACTGTTCTACTTCCCCATGTCTTACACAACCACACGCAGGGTCTCCTCGGCACAATGAACGACGACCCTGAGGATGAATTCACCTCTAGTAATGGCCTGATCATCCCTTCCAATAGCAGTGCACAGGACATATTCACATATTGTGCTGGCTGTGAGTAGCCATTTCACTTCCACACTACTTTACTCAATTTACCTGCCGGTATAGTCGATGATGAATTTGCAATGATGTTGATTGAAAGTGGAATTACTGCTTGAGCTGCATGAGCGCCCCTCCTCTCTTTCACACCCAGTCCTGTCGGGAACCTGGCGAAGGGTGGCAATTTAAAGGATGGGATGGCGCTGATAATAAGGGGGAGGATGCCATTCCATCACAATATTTAAAGCAGCACTATGCAGGTTTTTTACCTTAACTGAATAGCTTCGGAGTTTTTGCAATGGTTATATGACTATTTTTCGGGTTGAATGTTGGGCGTTTGGTAACAAAGTTACCAAAGTTTCAAGCTATAGTTGGAAGGGTTTTTTAGCTGCCTTTTCCCCCCCTAACAAAATACCATGTGTTTTTCTTCACCAGGGGCCATTATGAATGAGACTTCACTGTTTACATATGACTCAACCCACCTCCTGAATGAATATTATTATGCCCCAAAGCACGATCCGTCATTCATCCCTAACTTTTCCATTACTGAAGACCTGGAGGATCCCCTGCTGGAGCCAACGCTGAACCTATGTGTAGGAGAGGGGGCTTCCTTCTGTAAATATGATGCACTAAGCATGCGCAGTCTGCAACAAGGCAATGCCACTCTACTGTCCTACCGGAGTCATACATCCACCAAGAAAGCTCTGGAACCAGGTGAGTGGGAACACGAGGAACCGATTCTGAAGAAGTTTCCTATTCAAACTACTTAGATTTTTGTAGGAATGTTAATAACACGGATGAGTCGTGTTTAAAGCTGCTTTAACACAACCGATAAACCCACTCATCAGTTATGTATTCATGCATCAATTGCATGCTTGGCACTATAAAGTTGATAGTTAATGAAATCCCCAATCAAGCCTAGAAAATAGATCTATTATTGATGTATTGCTCAATTAATATTATTAATGTTGTATTTCATTTATTTGTATAAAGCCTGACAAAACCTTGGTACAATTCCTGAAACTACAGCATTTTGAGGCTAATTGCTAAATTATAAAACATGCAGGGATTTTGCAAAACATTTATTTAAGTTCATGTTTTGTTTATTTTTTTTATTATTATTATTACTATTGGTTGTAGTAGTATATACTGATTAATATTATTAATATTATATTTTATTTCTTTGCTTTAAGCTTAACAAAGCCATTGTAAAATTACTGTAACTTCAGCCTTTTTTGGGTAATTGCTTAAATTTAAAACACACTGGCATTTTGCTGTTTTTTTTTTAAGTTTAGTAAGCTTTTACTTTTTCTATTGTTTATTGTTATTATTATCATTATTATTTATTAGTAATAATAATTATAACAGTAGTAATAGTAGTGGTAGTATTGTAATTATTAGTATTATTATTATTTTTATATACTGATTAATGTAAATAATATTATTATTTTATGTGCATTAAGCCTAACCAAACCAGGGTAAAATTGCAGTAACTAAAGCCTTTTGTAGCTAATTGCTTAATTTTTCAATGGGCATTTTGCTGAATTATTTTATTTATTTATTTAAAATAATTTTGCTGAATGATTTTATTTTATTTTTAAAAACTTTTGCTTAATTATTTTATTTTATTAATGATTATCTTCTAAAAGGTGCTTACCGTGGTCACCTGAAATTTCTATTAGTGCTATAATATATCTATATTTTTAAAACATGCTCATGCACATAGAACTCTCGTCATTTGTTATGCATTTATCTACGCTATTATGAGGTTAAAGACCAATGCCAGCAATATCTGGTGATGTCACAATTACATGTTAAAATAAAGCAGCAGCAGCAGCTCACTATTATAAATGTGACCTCTGATTCAGTTATAAAGTATTCTAAACCTGTACATGATCTGACTATTATCTGTATAATATATTTTTATGATTTTGTAATGGCTGTGACTATGATCTCAGTGCAATCCTGTGGTTGGCTGTCACCACCTAACCACGGTCAGAAGGAAGGAACCTTGTACCTGGAGCGGGCAACGGTCAAGTTCTCATGTAACAATGGATACCGTCTCTATGGGTCCCAGGAACGCACCTGTCAAGGGGACGGCATGTGGTCTGGACAAGATGCGCACTGTGTGGCTGGTAAGTAAAAGCGGACAAGTGAAAATGTCATAATTCACTCACACACAAGTCGTTCCAAACCACTAGATGGCAGTGTTTCGCTTTACAAAGTTCACATCCTTGTGTGGTAATTCTAGCAGATGATTCTAGTTTGAACTTTTTCCTCCATTACGGGTGATCTTAGACGTCTCACTGAAACAATTGCTGTCAAATCTTTGATACACTATCATTCAAAAGTTTGGGAACGGTAATAGTCTTATGCTCACCAAGGCTGAAAAATACAAACACATAATATTATGAAATATTATTACATCAACATTATTAATAATGTTTTCTATTTTATTATATTGTAAAATGTAATTTACTCCTGTGATGGCAATGCAGAGTTTGATCACATGATCCTTCAGAAATGATATGCTGATTTTGCTCAAATAACATTTCTAACCACTACCAATGTTAAAAACAGTTGTCCTGCTTAATATTTTTGTGTAAAGTACAGCATTTATTTAAAAATTTAGTAAGAGTATAAATATATTCATGGTCACCTTTGATCAACAGATCAAAAGTATTCATTTCACTTTAACCCTTACTAACCCCAAACTTTTGAACGATAGTGTCTACCCAGTGCCTCATCCCTCCATTTAGGCGTCTCTTCAGACGGACCGTCAGTCATGCAGACAGAGAGCGCCGCAGTCACACTGACCGACCTGGATGTACTTGCGCTTGTTAACTTTTGACCCCTGTCTCATTAGAACGGAACAGCATACTTCCTCTCGATAGGCATCTGCAGGATGGATCTGTTTAGAATCTGATCTGGACTCTCTCCATCAAACACATGAATGGTTTATCTGGTCCACAGCTGTTGAGAATTCATCCCCCGCTGGCTCTCCGGCCTTTCTGGGGGTTCGTTGGTTAACTGAAGAGCCAAAACAAAGCTTTATAAAACGCATCAGGCCTGCGATTCAAATAATCTTGCACTCAATTTACTTAGTGCACGCTATTGCAAACATGTTAGGTAATTCGAATTGAGGGGAAAAAAATCCACATAAACAAAAAAAAAATAAATGTGATACTAATGGCGTTCAGCCAATGCTTTGAAGCTTGTATTTGTCAAACTTGTTTGCTGGTAGTAAAAGTACATTGCATACACTTTCTAAAAAAGTACATTGAGTACACTTTCTAAATCAAAAACGCAGACGCTATCTGCTTTATTGATTAAGGATCGGCGAGTTTATTATCAGCTTGATAATCGTATTTGTGAACTCTGAAACTTTCAGATAAAGGGTTTTCATTAAACTCGCACAGTTACTTTACGGTTTGTGTAGGCGCTCTTTTATTACCTTTCTCTCTCCCTACCATCTCTACCATATTTCTGTCCCTTTCTGTCGCCTTTCATTCCTCTTTACCTGTCTCCTTCTCTTTATTCTTACCTGTCTCTACAATTGTGTTAACAAATTTTGATTTTAAATAAAAGCTTCTGATTTGGCCAAAAACTTGATTATAAATCAATATGAATCAGACTGTTGACTCTTTTAAAAAAGGCCTTAAAACCCATCTTTTTAGAAAAGCCTTTTATGGCTAACAGTGCTTTTATTTTATTTATTTTATCTTCCTGTTTTTATGTGTAGCACTTTGAGGTCATTAAATTGATGTAAAGTGTGTTACAAATGAAATATATTATTATTATTAATATGACTACAAAATAATAATGATTATTGGTGTTGTTATTTTTTTATTAAATAAAAAAAATAAATAAGATATATATTACTATATAAATATTACTAATTAATATTTCACTGTTAAATATTTTTTTAGAGTATTTAAAGCTCCAATCTGTAACGTTTTGGGGGTTAAATGATCCAAAATACATATTTGAGCAAGTACATAACCAGCCAGTGTTCAAAACTATCTGCTTGCCTTAGCTCGATTCAAAACGATAAGCTTGTAATAATGTTTTTAATTCCAGTGGTACCGGTGGATTTCCGCGGGAGATTCAAACATGTCTTTGTGTTATTGCGTCACATCAAAACATAAAGAAGGAGTCTCGGCTTTTCTCACAGCACTTGATATAATTAAATTCATCAATTTGATGGCGGATCCAGAAAGGTTAAACGACAATCACCAGTGACAACTGGAGATTCACCCGTTGTAAAATGTAAAAGAATTCGGACTTCAGTCTGGAACAAAAGTGGATGTTACTTACTTGTTCAGATGATATTTTCCGTTGAAAATTATTATGTTGGTCATACTTCCAAAAAGTAGAACCTGGGATTCCGAATGCCAGTATCCACACCGGCGTGGTGACTGACAGCCGCACATTCTCCTCAAAACACTGGATTCATCCGCGCTGTGCCGTGCCGTGGCACAACCCAAGTAAAGTTGATAATTCCGCGAATAACTGCAATTGTAGATTGCGGATACGGCCTGCAGCTTTAAGAAAAATAATATAATAATTATGGATGCACCGATATGAAAATTTTGGCCAATACCGATAATTCTTTATATTTGAAAGCCGATAACCGATATATCGGCCGATAAACTTAAATCCAAATTTTTATCTAATTTTGAGAGCCTGATTACAAAAACAAAAGTCTCACAATTAAATCCACATCCCAAGCACACAATTATAATGATGTTCTCATTATAGTGTTGTATAGCCGATATGACAGATTTGCGTTGCTCATGTTGTCTCGAACCAGATTTTCATTTTTTGAAGAGATTTCAGTCATATTTCAAGATTTTCAAAAATCAAAAACAAACAGTTCTCAACAAGTGTCTCAGCTGAAGGGAATAATACATTATTTATCGATTTTAATAAATCGGCCACATTTTCTTACCAGGCCGATAACGATAACATTAAAAATGAACATATGAAGAGTTCAGATGCAAAAGCCTCTAAGTGCCATTTGAAATTTTCTTCTAGAATGATAATTTTTATCAAGCTTGTATTTTTAAATTCAATGGTTTCACTTAAATAGCAATGATAATTACCTATTAATTGTTATTTAAGTGAAATTACTGAACTTAAATATACAAGTTTGATAAAAATCATCATTAAAGAAGAAAATTTCAAATGGCATTTAGAGGCTTTTGCATCTGAACTCTTCATATATCGGCCGATACCGATATGCTGGCCGATATATATCGTGCATCCCTAGTAATAATTGTATTTTATTTTACATTACAACCACAGAGTTCCTTTAAAGCTTCTCTTTTGTTGACAGCAGCCGGTTTATAAGAGCTGTTCATTACATATTTGGAAAGATGGTTGCCTCATGTTGCGTCCCTGAATGCGTATTATAAGCAACCCAAACTCAGAGCAGATGTAGAGATAAAGTGATAAAGTTCTTTTCTCCAAGTGTGAGCGTGTATTATCAGCTACTGACAGTTTGGTGGATGCTTTTCTATGTATAAAAGTAATTTTTCAGTTGTCAAAAAGGATTCAGACAGATCCGCTCTAGTTAACGTGAAAGCACGACCTACAGATAACCCCACTCTACACACATACACTACATCTTTTCATTCCTGTGATATGGTCGTATCTGTTGCTCTTGAGCGCGTCTATAGTCATTATCTTTGTTTTGAAGGTCGGCCATCCCAGGCTGGCACTCTTAAGAGCTGAAATGCGTCATAGTGTCTTGGTGATCGAGGGACTCAGGACCCTTCACTTGAATTGATAGTCCCACTAAACCTCTGTTTATTCCCATGTTCCAAGACAATGTGGGGTCCGTCTCGGTGATCTTTTCCCTCTTATCTGTCCCTCTACTTTCCCTCTCTCGCTCTCTCCTTCTCTTTCTTTTGTTCTGGCTGATAAAGGTTGACATCCTAGCCCACATCCCTGTCAAGCATGTCAGCGGCGCTGGGATCAAAGAGCTGCCCCGGCCTATAATTGACTTCCCATTACAGCGCTCTGAACCCCCAGCAAATAACCCTCAACAGTTGGTTATTTGCATGCGTTCCAGTACAGTTAAAATTCAAAGGAGCAAAACGCAGGAAAGTGAGGGTGAAATGAAGGACGTGAAAAGTGCAGGTTAACCAATCGTGGACAATCGTGTGGGTTTTTGTGTTGGGCTGCAGTTATTATTTCAATAACCTGTTGGTTGTTGTTATTATTTTCTCAATCATAAAGTATTAAGCAGCAATACAACTTTTTACTGACAACACATTGAGAATGTTTTCTGGAGGAATGTGTGACATGCTAGCTTTGACATAACAAGAATAACTTACATTTTAAAATATATTCAAATAGAAAACAGTTATTTTAATTTGCAATAATATTTTATAATATTACTGTTTACTGTATTTGTGATTTAAAAAAAAAAAAAATTCAGCCTCGGTGACATTAGCACATTAAAAAATGTTAATGATTCCAAACTTTTGACCAGTAATGTGTATTTAATATTTATAATATTTATTTTCCACCAAAAGTTTGTTTTTGTTACACTCCACTTGATTGGCGCTTTAATGAATTATTGTGAAAAATGCCCAACCATAATGTTTTTCCATAGGATTGCATTGTTCCTTGCCAGAAGACTTGACTAATCTGTAATTAAATTTGTTTATTATTGTCATTTTGATTAACAATTTTATTGTTTGGATGTTGCAGCTGTAGTTAATATCGCTGTTTTGTTGGTTCGGACCACATCTGGACTGGACTGTGTGTATATAAATGTGCGTCACTGTACTGCAGATCCCCCGAGCCTCAACATATGGCACTGATGCTGTACCGCTTTGTCAAATTACACTGGTTATAACTCTCTATACGTCAAGAGGCACAAGATGGGAGGAAGGCGGCTAAGGGGAAGGAAAGAAGTCGATTAGGGAGAGCAGTGAAAGGGAGAACGAAATCATTTCTCCAAATTCCAAGAGCAGAGAGATATATATTTAAAGAGGACACTCACGAATGAGTGCACAACGCAGTGAGACAGTCACAAGCCCATAAGGACATAGAACGGCACGATAGGAGGGGGCATAAAGAAATGACAGACACAGCCGCCAGTGAAAATGCATTCTGACAGATTGAACTCAGCAGCAGAGAGAGGAGGTGGAATATGATGCAGAATAAAACTGACAGTGCGAGTTCAGCCGCTAACTTGCTCTTTTTCTTGTTCCCAAGAGAATGTGTCATCAGCATCGGTCCAATACACCTGCAGCCCTCTAGTGCGTTTGAAGGGGACGCAAAAAACAAGCCGAACTGTTGACATCAGTATCCCATCGCATTAAATGCAGCAAAAACAGTGCTGTAGACATTAAAGAGCCAGCAGCAGCTGTATGTTTTAAATGCAGAGTATAATTAGTTGTGCTTGTAAGGACAAACATCATTATTATTATTGCTCATACTATAATTATTATTCAAATGAGTTTGCTCTACGTTTATCTGCAACTTATCACAACAGATACACTGTTGTTCAAATGTTTGGGACCTGTTCGATTTTAAAAGAAGGCTCTTATGTTTATTCACCAAGGTTGCATTTATTTGTCAAAAAATGTCACAATTTAAAATAATTATTTTCTATTTCAATATATTTTAAAATATGATGGCGTCATATTTTCACATCATTACTCCAGTCTTCCGAGTCACATGCTCCTTTAGAAATCATTCTAATTGATTTGCTGCTCAAGAAACATTTATTATTAGTTGAAAACAGCCGTGTTGCTTAGTATTTTTGTGTGCGTGTGTATATATATATATATATATATATAATGGACTTAAGACTTCAACTGAAGGAGGGTCCCAAAGCACATTTAAGAATCAAAATGTTGTAGAGACTTGGCTATTTTGACTTAGTCCAGTAAGCAACCACTCAGATCACCCTTGCAACCACTCAAAACATCTTAGCAAAACCCTAGCAACCACTTAGAACACCCTAACAATGCCATAGCATTATCCTGTGGTCATTTTGCAGAAAGAGTTATGCCCCACAAATGGGAAATATTAACGGGAAACTTCAAGAAGGACATCTCAGGACATCAGAGGCTGTTGTGTGTGTGTGTTTGTGCGCATTCAGTGTGTTTTTGATTATTAGTAGTCTTCTCCAGTGTTGGAACAACAACATGCCAAATGAACTTGGATAAAATACTCCAATTGTTTAACCAAACATGTCTTCAGCCATGTTTGACATGTCAGGAATTTAACCTGAGGCTGAAGGAAGTTTGTGGTTCTAGTAAAGAACACAGTTTAATTTGCATTGGAAAGCTTCACTGATTATTTAACTATATTCACAGAAGAACACTCAACTGGATGAAATGCAAAGCAGGTTTAGACACTGCATGCAGCTGCAGTATTAGAGTTGTAGTATTCCAGTTACTTTAGATAAAATTGTCTGCAAAAATAAATCAAATGTACTGAATGCAAGCGTAGTGTAATGTTACTAATATTGTACAGGGCATAGCCTAGACATCATTTCAGCTTAGCAAACAAAGAAAAAAATGTTTTAATTGTTTGTAATATTCATAAAAGTGCTATGGAAGTATTAGTATTCCAAGGTACTTTAATTCACACATACCAAAAAATACATATGGGTATTGTCTGAAAAGCCATGGTGTTACTTTTGGTACCGTTTTGTTAGTGAAGCACTGACATCTTTTTCTTTTTCAAATTTATAACCACAATGTTTTATTATTAATTACTAACAAATTTGTAATGACATTTTTCTTTTCAGATAACATATTGGCAATTGTCCTGGGGAGTGTTGGTGCGGTGTTGGCGGTAGTTGTCATGGTGATAGCAATTGTTGTGTACACGAAGAAACAGAAGAAGTGAGTCCAAATGTGTTTCTTTTCAAGTTCATTTGTTTAGTTTAAATATGTTGAAGAATAGTTGAAATTATTTCAGGAATATGGATATGCGCTCACGACATGCTTTTTTAGAGCGTGCATTATTTTATAATAATTCGACGGACTGGAGTCTATTCTTCCACTTATACTACGGTTACCACACCTCGAGACACTGTTCAGATGTTGTATTTCAAGATATAAGATCAAGATAGTCTGTAAGGACCGTTTGAAAAAACTGAATTAATTTGGCGAGTGATATGGAACTGTAATGCAGTCAAGACCTGCCTGGAACTACGCCGTGTGTTTCCCTGAAAATAGTTGAACACCTTAGATTTGTCAACCAATCAGATTCAAGCATTCAACAACCCAGTAATATCAGCTGTTTTAAAGAAGGCTCGCTCAATACTATATAGAATGCGGAAACCAAGGCGTCAAAAAAGTAGTACGTCCAAATTCATATTATGTGAAAAATACAACCATGACCTACTACTGCCAAGAGTCTGGAATTCGTATTTGACGGACACTTTACTACTGTATCCCATGAAACCTTGGGAGGAGAGTTGTGAATGCAGTGAAGTGACATAACTGACACTGGTAGGCCACATTACAGTGACAACACGACATTTGTATTACATCCGAATTTCATTCACACTACCCATATTCATACTGTATACTGTGTGTATATATATATATATATATATATATGTGTGTGTGTTTAGTTGAATGCTGTCACATGATCCTTCAGAAATCGTTCTAATTACATAGCCTAATAAATGTCTTTACTGTCATGTAAAGACAAATTGAATGCATTAATGCACCATTGCTAAATAAATAACAATGGGAGAACTATATTAAATAACAGAACTATTATTTAATAAGAAAATATAAAGCAAACTTGTCATGTTTTGAACTTTTCAAATGAAATGTTTGCTCTTGTCATATATAGTCTTGATATGTGATGAAGATTTTTTTTTCTTTCCTGTGTTTCTCTTGATTGTTAAAAGCCCTTCTAGGGACTGGTGTTGCGAATTAGCCTTGGCTATAAACACTATGATACAGGCATCGGATTGTTCTTTATGTAATAATCTATGTTTTTTTTGTATCTGTCCCTATTCAAATAAACAGTATAATATAATAATAATAATAATGTCATGAAGCTCATCTGGCCCGGAAACCCAAAAACTGATGTTACAGAAGACAAAGACATAGAATTCAACTTTTACAGTTCACCCATTTATCTTATATATATATATATATATATATATATACATACATATACATATATCTTTTTTTGATGATGTCAGTCATGTCAGTTTAAACCGTTTCATGTTCAGTTTTATTGCGCCTCTCTTCCACTAACCTTTCCGCACATGCCCCCCCCAACACACACACACACACACTCTAGTCATTTCCCCCATCCTATCTCCTCTTTTGCCCGGTTGTAACGCCTCTAGCTTTCAGTTAGATCATGTCTAGAGTTTCAGCCATGGGGGGTAATATGTCTCACCTGCCCCTCATAAAAGCCATCCCTCTTTCATCCTGTGGGGGAAGGTAATCAGAGAGTGCCAGAGTCAAAGGTGCACACCTGTAGTGAGAGAGAGAGGGATGTACCACTGCTCTATATCCTTACAGATACTCTGATTAAACTCAAAGGTGTGACGACGCTCAGTCACATACCCCTATATTTGTGGTTATATGGTAAGCAGGGCCTTTACAGGCACATTACCAATTCTAGTTTTTCTTTCGTCATGCTAGTACACTTCAAATAAGCTTTCAAATATGTAAACTCTTCACTCTTAGACAAAATAGCTATGCTTGAGAAATCTAGTGAGTTGTTCCCACGCTAACAGCACTCTGACTCTTCACAACTCACAATCGACTCCAGTAGAGTTGCGTAAATAACATAAAATATGTGATACGGATATAAAAACTCACTTATTTCCACTGAGTGCGTCTTATTCTGCAGATAGACTTATAAGAGCTATCTTAGAAAAAATTATAATGTGTTGATAGGGTGTCTATGCAAAATGTATTTTAGTAAATGCACCCAAACCCCCCTAGAGAGACCGAGGTCCACCTACCACAGTTTCACAAAATCCTGTGAGAAACACTGCACTGCATCAAATATTTGTTTAAATGTTAGTACTGTAGTAGTTCAAGACACTTAATATGATTAGGATGTTTAAGTGGGTCTAAGATTAAGATATTTTTACCTAAAAGCAAAAAATTTATTGATAAAGAAAAATTATTTTTTTTGCATCTGTTCTTTTGTCTTCCAGCCTTTTGGTCTGGCCATAGATCAAAACTAAATTGTATTTTTTTTTTTTTTTTGTAAATTTGTCCGTTACTTCCACTTAAGTTCCCTCTTTGTGTACAAGTGTATAATGTGATTGAATGTGTGCGTATGTGGTGTATATGTCTGTCTTTATGTTGCCACATATGTATCTGTGTCGGCATCAGTGTGTTTCTTTTGTTCCTTCTTTCATCTGTGCATGCACGTGTGTGTGTGTGTGTGTGTTACGTGCTTACCTGCCTCACACTACCTGGTACTTTCCAGCGATTGGATTTCCCAGCAGGCCTCAGCAGGCCTTTCTCCCTCCCACTGTAAAGTCATTAACACTGACACACACACACACACACACCCTCTAATGTGCTATTATGGTTCCTCATTCTGGTCCTATCACACATCAAAGCAAGAACAGGGGCCCGCAGAGAAGAGATGGTTATCAGTAAACACTTTTGCCCACTGAAGATTTACTGTATCTTATAATTAAAAAGGCTCATTGAGTGTATGAGGCTTATAAACATTTAAGGAAATTAGTTTGAGTGGAGTTTATAGTGGTGCCAAATTCACACTAAATACCTGAGCTACAAAAAAAAAAAAAAACATGCTTCTCTTTACTTATAACTATTTGCTTTTCAAAAGAATTGTTTCTAAGATGCTGTTTATACTTGGTATTAAGATGCGTTTTGGTCGATCGGATCACAAGTAGACGAGGGAGACACATTCCCTTTATAATCCATCTCTTCTGTTAAACCACTTCTGTCCTGAGTTCTTCGAGGGGCGGGTAATTTCATAGGCTTTTTCAGATATTTCGATCTAATGGACGAAATAAGCTCGCACAATTTACACTGAACAAAATTATAAATGCAGCACTTAAAAGTCCTTGTCCGTGCTCCTAACAATTTTGACCTTAAAGGTGCCAAATGGGATTTTAAATCAAATCATACAACATGTTCCATACCAGATGGGGGCAGTATACCTCCAGAAATACCTCCACGGCCACGCGCTCTCTCATGTCTTCAAACAATATGGGCGAGTGCTGTGTTGCTCTGTCTCCCTCGTGCATATTAATCAAATCAATTGACGCGATAGTAAAAGGTTGGAAGACCGCAGTTTCACGTGGAGCATTTGGAGATTTTCAGAGATTAGAGACTTAATGAACAACATCTCAATACTAAATTATAAGGGCCGTCTCATAGACAAGTCGGTGCATTTCGACGATATGGGAAAATTAAAGCCCAGGCTATTATTTCTAGTTTTATGATATTCGATTTGTTCATATTACATTTTTATCATTAGTTTGAATTAATTTGACAGACAGCATTACCTGATGTGGACCAAGCTAGCGTCTTTCAGAGCTGCCAACTCTCACAACACTTTTCACACACTTTCACGCCACACATCAATTTTGTCATGCACAGAAAAGGACACGGAGACCGATGTCAGCTCTCAGATTCTGTTCATTTTATTACGCAATTCAAACAATAAATACAGTATTGGCACTTTACACGACAGATCCCTAGCGCACGTGAACCGATCATCTCTACTAGCTAATGGTAAAAGAACACGAACACTGTTGAAAGATACAGTATGCTACAACTTACCAAAATGTATTCCTCATGCATTATATCGACCAATCATTTTTTTTTTTTAACTCTTCCCTGAACTGAAATGTAGTAGGGGGCTGTATTTTCCACACGACTGACGTCAGGTTCAAGTACACACAAGCTGGCGCGAGCGCGACTTACTCGTGTACTGCAGTTTGGCTGGTGGTAACGTTGCCCGCCCGCATACCGCCTCCCATGGTCGAAACTGGTATTACGACACCTAACGGGCCGGGGCTAGTAATTTAGCATGCTAATTCAGGTTAATATCTCGGCAGCACTATAACTTGTCAGTTTTTTAATGACATCATCAACCTTATTTCTTCTCAATCTTTTGATGCGTGTTGCTCATTTTTGGGATATTTTAACCTCAATTTTTACAGATGGCACCTTTAAGACCTCTTTTAAGGGTTAAGATACTTCCTGAATTTTTACTTTACTAGGATTATTTCTTTAATTTTAAGTCTAAACGCCCACATTTCTACGAATTTTCTTCGAATTTTTGTCACTAGAAGCTACTCTTTGCATTAAGATGTAAACAGATGTAAACGTGGCCTAAATTGGTTCTTCTCTGGTTCTTGGCAGTGCTTTAAGTTTTGTACAATGATTCATAATTTTTTAAGTCCATTTGGGTTTGCTCTAAAGCTATCTATGTATAATCTAGTGTGTACTTCTAAAGTACATTCTGACTATATAAGAGAGAATTATCTTCTTTCAAACTGTTAGGCCTGTGATTTATATACAAGAAAAAGATGATAGTCTTAATGAGCTCTTGGAATGCCATAAATAAAAAGCCTTAGGGGTGTTTCTGATCATAATGCTTTGGACAGATTCAAAGAGCCAGGACTTTCTGTACACCTGTGGGTAGCCAAAGGGAGGAGACCTGTGTGTGTGTGTGTGTGTGTGGCCAAAGGGAGGAGACCTGTGTGTTTGTGTGTGCATGCAAGCATGCAATTTTAATGCTTGTTTCTTCATGTGTTTCTGATGTATAATATAGCCATTATGGGTATTTGATGGTAGTTTGTACATATTAATGAATATTATACTGTCTTCTTTTTTTTCAGAGAGGAGATGAAACAACAGGGCGACAGGGTGAATTATCAGCAGCATGCATCACATCCGTGATGTTCATCAAGTATACATTCTTAAACATTTGTAAAAAAGATTTTATTTTTCAGTATTAGATTATGTGTAAAACTTATGTTTCTAATTTAATATTCTGTTTTACCAATAATTTATGGCCATAGATAGTAGATTAGTTTCTTTCTTGACTGATATGTCTGGAAACATTGTAAAAAATCGGATTATCTGATCAGTGTAGTTTCCATCTGGTCTGTAGTGTTGACTTGTACCTCTGTTTGATGCCTTTAAATTATCTCTAGAATTGTGTTATATGAACCACTCTTGGGAGACTCCACCACGTGAACAATAGCTCTGTTCTAAAACTTATTCAGCTGCCCATTTTAATGCATTGGAATTGCTTTTGACACAAAGACTGTGTATGAAACAAGATGATGCCACCTTCTAAAAAATTCATCAACACGTGCTGCATCACAGTTACAATACCAGAACATTTAAAAAAAAAATGAAAAAAAAAATCCCCATATATTTTTTCTGGCCAAATATATTATATATATATATATTTTAAACAGTACTGTTGAAATATTTAAATATATTTAGTGAGTATTTTTTTCAAATCTTAAAAAATAATCTTAAAATGTTTCAAATCCTAAAAAGAATCTTAAAAATGGCATACCAAGAAAATGTATTTGAACAAAATACAGTACAATTTTGAAATATTATTATAATTTAAAAGAACAGTTATCTATTTTTACATATTTTGTGTGAATGTATTAATGCAATCCTGTAATTGCAAAGCTTAACAATTAAAACAAAAATAGAAAAATGTCAACAACAAAAACAAATTCCAAAAATATATTTATGTACATGTTATGTAGGATGCTGTCTTAGAAGGCCTAAGAAAGCGAGGCAGCTCACTAGGTTTTGGAACAAATGTTATGTGTGCGAGTTTGCCAAACATCTTTTTGCTAGTCTGCATTTACATTTCAAATCAGTATGATTTTGAAATAAAATTCAGTTTTATTTGTTCAATTTTGGGTAGTTTACTTTTATTTGATCATCTGAAGTTTTTTACTTTTATCTCATTTTACACACAAACCGTAAGGGAAACTGGATCAGAGTACAAGGGCAAACTTCTACAGAAACCCTATCCATGTTCTAGCCAGTAAATTTTCCTTCAGAAAACAAATGCAGGTAAAAGAATGGGAAACAGCAGGAACGTACAGCTCATGCCCTGATGACTCTGAGCGATAGATGGTCAGCATGTGTGCGGCCGCTGCTCACCCCAATTAAAATGATCTGGACCACTTGACAAGAAGTGTTTCCACAGTGTATGTGATTTGAACTTGCACTCTTTCCCACGTGCAGATGTTCATTGTGTCTTTTGCCAGACATTCGGTTGCAGACGTTACTTTAAAACGATAAAAACGCACCACCGTTGTAGAGCTCCACACCACTGTGGTCTTCACAGATAAGGACAGAAGACGTTTAATCTTACTTTGTTCTAATTTCAGATCTTTTCATATGTTAGTCTGCCTTGGGAAAGAGATGCAGTGGAGCAGGACTCACTTGGGGTTATTCAGACTCCAAATGAGATGAATACGTTCTTTTGTAAAAGCTTTCAAGTGCTCGCGTTTATTTAGCTTGATTAGTTTAACTGAAGTGAAATGCAGGTAAATCCCTCTGATTTGTTCTGACCTGTTTACTTTCAAAGCCCAAATTTCTCATTACATTACCCTTTTATCCTGTTAAACAGTGGGATTTAGCACATCTTCTGTTCGTCTTTTGTGCTGTTGTAAATGTTCATAAAGCTCATGTCAGCTTGTCACCCTTATAATCCGTCAGCTTCTCAAACAGATCCAGACACCTCAACTCATCTGGAAAGTTTAGCATTGCCAGAATCAATTCGGTCAAGCGTCGAGCAATCTGACTGAAGAGTACAAGTAGATCATACAAATAATTACAAAGAAATGGCATATTGAACTAGAAGTTGAAAGACTGAAATATTATTTTCTGTAAAAAGTACTCCAATAATATGTTTTATTTACAACTTCGTTTTTTCTTTTCTTTTAGGCTGTGTGTTCACCAAAGCGTTTTTCCACGCGCCTGGCGTAAGTTTTCAATTGGAGCGCCGCGATTTTAGAACGCCATGAGCGTAACTAGGCGCTAAACGTTTTTGGAACGCTAAACCGCTCTGCGTTTTTACCGGTCGCCGAGAGTTTAAAAATGTTAATCTTTGGGTAAAACGTAGCGCTCATCACGGTCACTTTTTACCCAGCCGTCCAATCCCAGTGGAGGAGGGGCCCACACCGTTTTCAGCAGAATGTCTAGCAAAGTCCACCAAAGCGTTTTTCCACGCACCTGGCGAATGTTTTCAATTGTTATCAATGGGAGCGCCGCGGTTTTTAAACGCCATGAGCGTAACAAGGCACTGAGCGTTTTTTTCACGATGAAGTACCGAGCGCCCAGCGTTTTTTCTAGTCGCTGAGAGTTAAAACTGTCAAGGATAAGACGCAGCGCTCATCACTGTCACGTTTTACCCAACTGTCCAATCACAGTGGAGGAGGGGCGGGATTAATACCACAAAGCTGCGTTTTAATATATATGACATAGAACACACAGTTATAACTTGCTTGTGGTTTTTAAACTTTATTATGTCTTGTGTTTTTTAAAAACTTTATATAGACTTTAAAATGTATAAATTTTGGATTAACTTGTAAAGATTATCTTGATAGACAAAACGTGTCATAACTCTTTGTTAAACACAGATCTTATTTTTGGTGATTTTCCAAAAGTCTATGGGGAAAATGCGTAGCTTTTCGATCGAGGAAACCTATGCACCGCTAGCTTCCGAGTTGTCCTACAAAGTGACGTCATCACTTCGGCACTCCATCGACCTTATGCAGCCCCGCCCCTTTTCAGCTCTGCGCTCGTTGTCTTTTGTCTTGCGGTCTGTATTTTCACAGTGATCTTGCCTATTTATGAATGAACGGCTCGTTTTAAAATCGTCCTTGTCTACTGACATTTGTTAAGACATCTGCTTTAAACATTACAATCCTCATGATAACTTTCGGTAACTTTACGTTAAGTAAATCCACTTTAAAAGCTAATCACTCCTGGATAGCAATGCCATAGAGATATTCAAAGACAATATTCTAAAGATGACACGCCCTTGTTTCTCTGGTGCATAATGTCTAGAGACTGAACAGGTAATAAGCATGTGGATCACATAGTCATTTTTCACAAATTCATGTATTTGTGGTTTACATGGACCAAAAAGTTGCATTTAGAAACTCGTTTTCAAAAGTTTGTGTTCTCAAGCCCCCTTGAAAAGGCATTTTTCGTGTAAATGAACGGCCATAACAATTAAAGAGGTTTTTTTTTTAGTTTAAAAAAGGTTATGTATGTCTGTTTTCTTTTGTTTTTATGCAACCTGAAATAATCCGAAATGAGATAAAGCATATTGACCTCAGTCAGACATTTCATCTCCATCGTCATTATAACTTTCCAGAACTTCTGGAGTGGGCAGACAGTACAGTATGTTTTTCATCATCTCCTGAGTCACTTCTGTTTTTAACGTTCAGCGTCATTCTGCGGAGGCCACAGGAAAGGCCTGTACCTCGCTTTACTACACCACAGAAAGAGGGAACAGAGGGAAAAAAACGCACTCACTCCTCCCTTGCAGATGTATTCCCCCTTTCCATTACAACGGAAACCATTAGAGTTCCCATCAATCTGCCACCGTTTTGAGGTAAAGCTCTAAGAACTGGCAGCTGCAGAGACGTGCAAGCTCAACAAAACATCTGCTGGTTGTGAAGATATGGAAACTATGAAATTTGCATCTGCAGTAAGTATGTCCGCTCAAGGTGTTTTGCATATTCACTTCTTTTTACCCTTGGACATTGTCTCAAAGATCATATTCCAGTTGTTTGTTTGTTTCCCCCCCTGGATTCATCGTTTCAGGGCATGCAAATGCTCGCAGACGGGAGTCCGTTCTTTTTATTTCTTCCCTTCCCTCCTCATTTCTGTTTGCCAACCAAGCTTGAAGACAACATGTATTCTCTGGTGTCTTAATTCAATTAAGACCTATCATATTTCTTCCAGCTTTGTGACTGCATCCTCCTGCCAACTTAAACAGCGTTGTTTTTTTCTAAAAGCTTTTAGATTGTTCCATCTGAGTTCAGTCCCTACAGGTTGCACTTTGAAACTCAGACATGCTCAGGCAACCTTTCATCTCTCGCTTTAACGTGCCTCTCTTCTTATTTTAAAACATTAAAAATAAACCATATCTTAAAAAGTCTTAATCAAACCCAGCGAGTCTGGTTAAGATGGGCAGCGATGTACAGGCGTTTGCACATGAAAGTTGATTTACGCGACTGATGTGGCTGGAAACGCTCTCTCTTTAAAGGAGAATCTAAATCCATCCCAGAATCCCCCCAAATCTGGGAGAGCTTTGTCCCTGCCATTACAGATAATGACTTTGACCCAGCATGGATGATTAAGTGTAATGGTCTGGGCTGAATGGGGTTGATCTGCCAAAAGCAAGTTAAAAGAGAGCGAGGAGAGAGAAAAAGGGTTTCCCCCTTCTCCATCTCAGCTATTAATCATTGTGTCTCATAACATGATATATGACTTTCTTTATATTGTAGATGGGGGAAACGATCTGTGATAGTAGTGGGGAATATGAAATATTCAACAGTCAACAGATAAGTTAGCAAAAACCAAATTACCACACACACACACACATTGTAGTTTACTGTTGGCTACTGTAAAAAAATTCTTTTCTCCCTTTACTCTTAAGTTAAAAGCATTTTTGGCATAACGATTCAAATACAGTATGAAAGCAGTGTAGAACCAATTATATTTGTGATATCTAATATTGTCATTCACATATGGACAAAATAAATGATTAGATTATTAAACAGTGTTAAAGTAGAAGAAAAATAAAGTATAAAATGAATAACGTGATTGTGTTTCTCTTCTGACACTGTTGCTTCAAGTATTGCTATAGTAACAGAATGAGAATGTTCTTAGTGATATCCATAGACATATACACTAGACCTCACCTTGGGGTTCTAAGCATGCGTCAAAACCGCCGCCATCTTGGAACAGGGGTCTTGTCATAGGTAGTAGCTAGGTAATGCTGCTATCTCTGCCTTTACTTCGAATTCATTGATGGTGGCGGACTTTTGTGCAGCGTATGATGTTCACGGATGAAATCTGAACTAGGAAGAATGTTTAAAAAAAAAAAATCTTTCTGGAATCAATGATAAATACGTCTCACCGTTGGAACGAACCAAAAAAACAAGAAAAATCGCATTCATGATGATTTATGGTGATTTTAAATCCGTTAGACCTGTGTCTACTACATTGACACTGATGCGTTAAAGTGGAGGGGCTCCCCTGTTTCAAGATGGCGGCTCTATTGACGCATTCGTTCCAATGAACTGCTATGAGTGATATCATGTGGAACGGACACACTGACTACTTTACAATGCTTTCTCATTCTGTTCTTCCCATCTTCTCTTTATCTTTCTTACTATCTGACCGACTTCTCTTCTCCTTGCCATCTCTGCATGTCTCAGTCTGACAGGGGTTTGATTACTTTGATTTTTACCCTGTTAGAATAATGGATGATTAATAGTCACCAGTTGGGTGAAACACTGTAATCCGAGATCTATCACTATTTTCTTGAAGTATGGGTAGTTGACAAATTGACATATTTTTCCAACATGTCGACACACCATGCCTCCAAAAAATGTGAAATATTTTATGCATTAAATGTATTTTTCACATAATGAAAATGAATGAAAATGATTTTTTTTTTTTTAGGTTTTTAATCACTTTGAGTCAACTGATTCCACTGGTTCATTGGGCTATATGCACGCATAAGTTCCGCATTTGACGTAAGGATGCTCGTCCATTTCCGGTTGTGTAGATTAAAGCGGAGGAAAACCGGAGAAAACGGGATTATGGCAGAGTCTTCAATATTTACTGTCCTCCCGTCTTTGAAACAAAACGTACATACGTTTAGATGTAATTTTATATATAGTTATGTTTATTTAATATAATTTTAAAAAGAAGCATAAACACAACGAGGGGTGTCTGTTTTATCTGTTTTTGTGACTAACGTTTCATTAGTATAACCATGGAGTATAAAATTCAATATAAATTCTCGGTATTGCATTGGACTCTATGATCGGCGGAAGTTATCGAGCATCCTTAATCCTTCACCGGAAATAACGCCGTGCATAGAGCCCGTTTAAAGACTTTTACAACTTTTTTTTTTTTTTTTTTTTGCAGCGTTGAGCAATGTAGCCAATCACAAACATACCTGATGATTTCTTGAACGCAACGGCCAATCAGATTTATTATTCAGAATGGAACAGTTGGAAAGAAAATATATCACTTGAAGTTAGATCAAGGCCATGATCAGATTTTTATTCCAGAACATGTTATATATCTTTAAACACAGGTGAAACCAAGCGGACTTCTGTTATCATTGGCCAAAAGAGAAAACAAAGTTCTCGCAGTGCTCAGGTGTTCGACTCCCCTCAGAGCATGTCCTTGATGTCCAGCACCAATGTGGCTGAAAACCATCAGCATGTTGGTGAGGAAAATGGGATGCCAAAGAGAAAGATGAGGAGGATGGATAGGTCTGTGGAGCTTCGTAGCTGTGATTGGAGCGACACCATCTCAGACCAGAATACTGGACTGATAAATGAGAGAATTCTTGAGGGTATTTGAAATCATCATTGGAGAATATCACTGAAGAGTCATTAATTATGCTACCACATTATATCAAAATACAACTGACGTTTGACAAGATATGTCATGAATATTTAAACAAGGATTGTTTAAAAAACTATAAAAGTTTAAATATTGAGTCATTAATTATGCTACCTAAGTCTTGAAGGTAAATCTAGTGATCACTGGAGAATATCACTGAAGAGTCATTAGGCTACCACATTACCCAACGCATTCTCATCCCAAAGCGCCATATACAACGCTTTTGCAAAAGCGTAAATATCCAACGCACATGGCACCCTTTAACGTCTAATGAGACGCTTCGGTTATGGTTAAGTTTAGGTATGGTGTAGGGTAAGGGTTAGACCATTAGGGGGCGCCTTCTGCCCAAATTTATCTGAGTCTCATTTGACGTTAAAGGGTGCCATATTATATCAAAATACAACTGAAGTTTGACAAGACATGTCATGAATATTTAAACAAGGATTGTTTAAAAAACTATAAAAGTTGAGGGGAAAAAATATATATATATAGAAATATGAAGAGTTCAGATGCAAAAGCCTCTAAGTGCCATTTGAAATTTTCTTCTAAAATGATCATTTTTATCAAGCTTGTATATTTAAGTTCAGTAATTTCACTTAAATGGCAATGAAGATTACCTATTAATTGTCATTTAAGTGAAATTACTGAACTTAAATATACAAGCTTGATAAAAATTACCATTCTAGAAGAAAATTTCAAATGGCATTTAGAGGCTTTTGCATCTGAACTCTTCATATTCACTTTTCATTTGAAAGATTTCAAAAATGTTTTCTTCTAATTGTAATCTACGACTACAAGCATTTTTTGTTTGTTTCCGTGAAAACTACTTCTGCTACGTCGGTCTCTGCAGTGGATGTCACAGAATTTTCAGTCTTTGGCTGCTTGATCCTTTTTCTTCAATGGATTATTGTTCAATAAGTAATAATTTATAGAAATAAAATTGCTGTACCTGATCTTGACAAATGGTCTGTGTGTTATTGGTGGGGATTTTTCAGCAGTTTAGTTGCAAGTTACATTGACTTGACTTATGAAGCATCGTTGAGCCTCCATTTTCCATAAATATTGTGTGTGATGACTGTTTATATGTGAAAAAAAGCCTAAATTCAGTCTGTTTGCCACATTAAAGCGATAAATTGCTCAATTTACAATCTATGGATTAGGTTTCAATTTCTTCACAAAATTCACAAAAAAGAATCAAAGTGGTAGTTCTGTAGACCGTCAATGGAGGGACAGAAATCTCTCAGATTTCATTAAGACTATCTTCATTTGGGTTCCGAAGATGAACGAAAGTCTTACGAGTTTGGAACGATGACATGAGGGTAAGTAAATGACAGAATTGAAATTTTTGGGTGAACAAGCAAATTTAAACTGCAAGTTGCTTTAAAATGTCATAATTTGCACAACAATTTAAATATGACCCACTTTGAGAACCACTGCTTTAGAAGACATTGATTATAGATAGTGCAAGTAGCTCATTTTAATTTTTTGTCCTTTTGGTGCTTGACCTTTCTTAGTTCCCATCCTCCTTCACTGTAGAAGCATGACTGTTCCTTCAAAATATTTTATTTTGTATTTCACAAAAGAAAGTAAGTCATGTAGGTTCAGTAGGTGAGTAAACGCTGACAGCAGAATTTTAATATTTTTGGTGAACTATGAGTAAACAAAGACTGACTATCTGTATGCCGCCTCACAGTTGAAAACCCAACGGTGACAGTTCCAGATATACTCCAGATGGCTTACTCCTGTCCTTTATGAGGGATCTGTGGCTCTGAAGTTGATATGAAATTACCAGGAACCAAACCGCACCTGCTACAAGTGTCAGGATCAGAAAAGGTATGTTGTTAAAATGCAATATAAATGCTGCATATAACACCGTCAGCACCTGGTGCTCACACTGGAACACATGTCAGATCTAAGTCTTTAATTATGACTTTTATGCCCACTGCCATCCAACGGATTGGGGGTCAGTTAGATGTTTTGTTGTAATGTTTCCGAAATACAGTAAGTATCTTATGTTCACCAAGGCTGCATTCATTTGGTCAAAATACCCTAAAAACGTATTGTTGTGATTTCACAACATATTGTGAAATGTGATTTAAATATAAAATAACTGTTTTCTATGATAAAGGGGCATATTTTATTAAATATATTCATATTTCTAATATGAAAAAATCGGAATGAATTAATTCTAGTTTTATTGCCAATGTGTGACCAGCTTGTAAAAAGACCTTCCCTGATATCCTAAGTAAACCTCCGCACTTCAAGATGCAGTAAATGGTAAGTCAGTGGGAAGGCACAACCTGATCATCAGGTTCCTCAGGGGTGTGAGAAAGTTCAATCCTCCTTGCCCTCATATACTTTAAAATCTTACTGACTGAAACTTTTGAACTGTAAGGTTAGTTTGTGTGGTAGTGTTTTCCTCATTCTCTTTCCTCAGAGGTCATTTTTGCCTTGTTTTAAATGTAATTAGTCCAAACTCCAAAGCTAGAGATTGTTCCACCAACAAACCTCTGTGGTTTCTCAGTCACACCAATTCTGTTGGAGTAACAATCACCCTGTAATTAGTTCCAACACACAACACTGGCAAAGTTTAGGATAGTTTTTTGTGCTCTGTCAGAGCTGCGGCCTACAACAAATTGGCCCTGGCAAGCTTAGCTTTTCACGTATAACTTCAGTTTATTAACTTACACAATACTCATCCTTCGATTAATTACGTTACATGACTGACACAAGCAGCAAAGCACTGCGGCGAACTGGAATCTCATCACAGAAATCGTCAAGCTGCTGTTTCAGCAAGACTTTAGATCGGACCAGGACTTGACTGTTGGGCTTCATTTCTGAGCCGCAGGTGAAAAGGTGTTCTTCCTCTTCCAGGGTTTTAAAACGAGGAGGATCAGAGATGAAGAACATCCCAAGCAGGTGTGAATAGTTTCTGTGGGTGTTCTGTTCAGCTCAAAGGTCTTAAAGATGAGAGGTAGTAAAAAAAACCAAACCATTCCTCTGGGTGACATTGTGCTTTAATTAAAGAGCTCAAAGCAACACATGGAGATGGATGAGTGTGTATGTGTGTGTGAGGTGTTCTTTCCAGGTTGAATGGTTAAGAACACCACTTTCATCTTTCCTTTGAGAATGTAAAGACTTTAAAACCCCAAGGGTAAAGAATACATACCTATGTATATATTTGTTGCTGGAGGGAGAAGACGCAACTTCAAATGCACTGAGAAGAGAGAGATAGAATGTCTAAATGAGTAAGTGATCATATTATGTCAAGCTATTAAGCATGTTTCCCCCAACTCTCATTCTATAGAAAAGTCATTCTTATTACGTTACGTTAATGGACAAATTATATTATTTAAAGGGGTGATGAACTGAGAAAAAAAAATTTTCCTTGAGCTTTTGACATCTAAGAGGTCATCATATTATAAGAATATCCTGTAAGTTTCAGAACTGAAAACGTCCTTGTTAGTCCAATAAAACATTTTATTGACACAGCCTATAAAAACGACTCGTTTGTAAAAGTGGGGAACTATGACGACAAAGAGGATAAAACACCACCCCCACAGAAGATGATCAATGCCTGCTTCACCACGGCAGGTTTAGCCCCGCCCACCGATTCGCGCATTACACACATAAGTATCATACATGTACATGCTTACCTCGTGATGACAAACTGGATCGCTACCGAGCAATACAGAATATTGTGCAGTGCCTGGTTGTGCAAGACAGTCGCTGCATAAGCTTCCTGTGGATTCCAATAGGACTGCATGGATAAAATTTATTTTTAATGACGTTCCAGCTGATGAGGTAAAACATCGTCGTCTGTTCGCTTCATTTCACTGAGGATTGTTTTGTCAACAAGACTGGATTTGCAGACCGATTAAGAGTAAAGAACGGTGCTGTGCCGTCTATATTGGATCTGACAGGAATATTGTGCAACACACGGACTCTGGGTTGAACATGTATGGGCGAATCCGGTTGCCATTTGACAACATAGGACGTTTTCTCCCACGTACAGGATGACGGGTGAGTGAAACTCATTATAATATGCAAAACTGTTCTCCACTCGCAGCAGTGGGTGTTTACTTCCAAGTCTTCAGTGCGACACGCCCATAAAAACCGACTGTTTTTTAGGTAGGCTCACAACCAGGGTACAAAATAGCCTATTACTTGTTCATTTTGATGTTTTTGAATGCAAAAACCAAGCGAACGTTATAAGTTGACCTCAGACAACAATATAATAACATTTAAAAAGCCAGTTCATGACCCCTTTAAATTATATACATAACATCATGGTGGTATTTACGGAGCCCCTCTAGTCCCACTTTGGTAAAAAAAATTAATTATAACTATCTTGTGGCCTCAAGATAGTAACTCGTGGCCACAAGATAGTAACTCGTGGCCTCAAGATAGTAACTCGTGGCCTCAAGATAGTAACTCGTGGCCTCAAGATAGTAACTCGTGGCCACAAGATAGTAACTCGTGGCCTCAAGATAGTAACTCGTGGCCTCAAGATAGTAACTCGTGGCCTCAAGATAGTAACTCGTGGCCACAAGATAGTAACTCGTGGCCTCAAGATAGTAACTCGCGGCCTCAAAATAGTAACTCGTGGCCTCAAGATAGTAACTCGTGGCCACAAGATAGTAACTCGTGGCCTCAAGACAGTAACTCGTGGCCACAAGATAGTAACTCGTGGCCTCAAGATAGTAACTCGTGGCCTCAAGATAGTAACTCGTGGCCTCAAGATAGTAACTCGTGGCCACAAGATAGTAACTCGTGGCCTCAAGATAGTAACTCGTGGCCTCAAGATAGTAACTCGTGGCCTCAAGATAGTAACTCGTGGCCTCAAGATAGTAACTCGTGGCCTCAAGATAGTAACTCGTGGCCTCAAGATAGTAACTCGTGGCCTCAAGATAGTAACTCGTGGCCTCAAGATAGTAACTCGTGGCCTCAAGATAGTAACTCGTGGCCTCAAGATAGTAACTCGTGGCCTCAAGATAGTTACTCGTGGCCTCAAGATAGTAACTCGTGGCCTCAAGATAGTAACTCGTGGCCTCAAGATAGTAACTCGTGGCCTCAAGATAGTAACTCGTGGCCTCAAGATAGTAACTCGTGGCCTCAAGATAGTAACTCGTGGCCTCAAGATAGTAACTCGTGGCCTCAAGATAGTTACTCATGGCCTCAAGATAGTAACTCGTGGCCTCAAGATAGTAACTCGTGGCCTCAAGATAGTAACTCGTGGCCTCAAGATAGTTACTCGTGGCCTCAAGATAGTAACTCGTGGCCTCAAGATAGTAACTCGTGGCCTCAAGATAGTAACTCGTGGCCTCAAGATAGTAACTCGTGGCCTCAAGATAGTAACTCGTGGCCTCAAGATAGTAACTCGTGGCCTCAAGATAGTAACTCGTGGCCTCAAGATAGTAACTCGTGGCCACAAGATAGTAACTCGTGGCCACAAGATAGTAACTCGTGGCCTCAAGATAGTTACTCATGGCCTCAAGATAGTAACTCGTGGCCACAAGATAGTAACTCGTGGCCTCAAGATAGTAACTCGTGGCCTCAAGATAGTAACTCGTGGCCTCAAGATAGTAACTCGTGGCCACAAGACAGTAACTCGTGGCCTCAAGATAGTAACTCGTAGCCTCAAGATAGTAACTCGTGGCCTCAAGATAGTAACTCGTGGCCTCAAGATAGTAACTCGTGGCCTCAAGATAGTAACTCGTGGCCTCAAGATAGTAACTCGTGGCCACAAGATAGTAACTCGTGGCCACAAGATAGTAACTCGTGGCCTCAAGATAGTAACTCGTGGCCTCAAGATAGTAACTCGTGGCCACAAGATAGTAACTCGTGGCCTCAAGATAGTAACTCGTGGCCTCAAGATAGTAACTCGTGGCCTCAAGATAGTAACTCGTGGCCACAAGACAGTAACTCGTGGCCTCAAGACAGTAACTCGTGGCCTCAAGATAGTAACTCGTGGCCACGAGATAGTAACTCGTGGCCTCGAGATAGTAACTCGTGGCCTCGAGATAGTAACTCTATCTTGAGGCCACGAGTTACTATCTTGTGGCCACGAGTTACTATCTTGAGGCCACGAGTTAGTATCTTGAGGCCACGAGTTACTATCTCGTGGCCACAAGTTAGTATCTCGTGGCCACGAGTTACTATCTTGAGGCCACGAGTTACTATCTTGAGGCCACGAGTTACTATCTTGTGGCCACGAGTAACTATCTTGAGGCCACGAGTTACTATCTTAAGGCCACAAGATAGTTATAATTAATTTTTTTTACCAAAGTGGGACTAGAGGGGCTCCGTCTATCTATCTATCTATCTATCTATCTATCTATCTATCTATCTATCTATCTATCTATCTATCTATCTATCTATCTATCTATCTATCTATCTATCTATCTATCTATCTATCTATCTATCTATCTATCTATCTATCTATCTATCTATCTATCTATCTAATCAGCAGTGGCTCACAGAAACACAAGCAAACAAGATGGTTGCTGTTGGTAGGCGCATGCATGTATTTTGCTTAAAGCTACACTGTGTGATTTTTACCCCCATCTAGTGGTGAAAAGGTATATGACCATCCAGTGAATATTATGCTGTGTCTGAAATCTCCACTCAAACCCCTACTCCCTACCCCCTATATATGAGGCAGGGAGTAGAGCACTATATAGTGAGCTCACCAGAATAATAGAAACACCACTTTCGGACACTACTCGATCGTGTCTCGGCGCCGTTGATTACATCATCTCTGGGCTAAATAGATTTTTTAAAATAAATACATTACATTATATTGAGCTTATTTCTCCAAAATTTCAAAACTAAAAGTCATTTCTGGCCGTTTCTGTTATACTGCGCTACTCCACACATGATTATAACTTATTTTTACGATCCGCGCAATGCATGATGGTATGTAGGGCTTAGGTTAGTGACCATCGGTTGTACACTACTTTTCAAAATGCATTCTGGGATACATTGAGTGGACTATGTAGGGTATTATAATCATCCCTATACATTCGGACAGCACTACAAAATGGCGAGCTCACTATATAGTCCACTATATAGTGAGTTGGGTGATTTCGGACACAGAGAAGAATTAGTTAATAAGAATTAACTAAAAGAGTTACACAGTGTGTCTTTAATAAATCAAATTAAAACAAGCACAGTGAAGTGGGAATAATCGCACTGACAGTGATAAAAAGATTCAATGTCAAATCAAGGAGAGACCGCCTTGCGGAAGATACCTTGGGTGTTGGCCCGGTTCCTCAGTTTCAATATCCACCCTAACACGAAAATCTGTATAGATCTTGGGGAATGTGTAAACCATACACGCTTTAGTCTAAAGCAAGTATGTATAATGATATAATTCTGGACTTTCCAGTGAACCCTGAAACTGCTTTTAACATGCTCCAACAAGTTCGAAAGTCTGCATTAGCTACTTAAATCTCAGGTCTTTTGTTGTTGGAAATTAAGACAAAACTATAAAGCATGCCAAATTTTAAGATTATTTAACTCCTCTTCAATATTCATAAAAAGGCTAAATGTATTACAGATTACTTTAATGGATTACAGTTTACTTATAAAGTAACACATTTTTATAAATACTACTTTATAAAATGTCATATGTTAAGTAAATTAACTCTAAACACTCAAATAATCCATAACACATACATTTTGCATTGTTTCCAAGATTTTGCGAATGATTGCAATGTATATTCTCAGCTTTTTTGACATTAAAAGATGAGATCATGTAGATCTACTATTATAGGGACAGGGAGTGTGTCCATTCTCTCTTAAATGCATATAATTATTATACACTTACAAACATCAGACAAAGGCTGAAGTCACTGACACATCTAACAACCCGGAATACACCTGAGGAACTTGTTAGGACTCGACCGTCTAATTGTGATGTAGTCACATGCTCTTTTATGTGTGTGTATTGACTAGGTTGATGGAATGGTCCTAATAGTATAAGTAATTGCTGGTGCAGAAGACAAATCTAATTATGTTGGTTTGGTGTTTTTTGGGTTTTCGTAAGTTTACTGAAACAACCCTTACATATCATGTGTAGACAAATTAAGACATTTCCTAGCCAACTCTGTATCGCAGTGTGCCTAACATCCTGTGGATGATTCACTCCGTTATGGTCACTTTCATACCCAACCGAATCATTTCAAACTTTAAAAAAAGGCAGCAGGCAGCGAGTGTTATTTTTACCGAGCCGTTTGGGGTTTTGGGTGAGTTCGTTTTAATTTCAGCGGTGGATGAAGTCACTGAAGAAGCCTGTTATGGCTGCTGTCCTCCTCATGCCCTGCATGGTAATGGATCCTCCATTTATGTGTTCTCCCACTAGAGAGAGACATTCTGCACAAATGATGCTGCTTGTTTTATTGACTGGAATGTATGACATTGAAATGAGGTTTATGTTCCAGTGAGGAGTGTAATTTTTTTTTACCACAGAAGGCTGACAAGCTTTAAATTTACATTTAAGTTATATTCCTCATGTTTATGTAAACACTGTAAAAATAAAGTTGCTGCCTTAAATTGTTAAGTACACCCAACTTGGATTTTTAAACTAATTCAACTAAGTTGAATCTTCTTGTATGAAATACAAAAAAGTTGTAAATTGCTTAACTTATTTTGATGAGTTAAAGCGATGTATAAACATGTCTACCTTATAGTGTAAATATCAACTCAACATGCATTTACGGTAAAAAATATGATCAACATGTTATGTCAACATGTTTTTTTCTATTACTTTAACTTATCAAAATGTTAAGCAATTATACAAGACTCAACTAATTTTTTTTAAGTCAGTTTAATTTGATTAGCAAATGTCTTTTTTATAGTGTTGTTAAAAAACTTGTAAACCAAACGAAGTGAACCAAATGAAAGCTTACAAATCCTAAGCCTATTTAATTTCTCAGTTGTTTAATTGTTCATTCATTTCATTTTTGTTATGGAAACATTTTGCATTAAGGTTTTTTTTTTTGGTTAACACTATTGAACTACATTTTTTAACATACAGTATGTAAGGGTTAATGCCCGACGAGGTGTCCATTGTCAGGTTTTAATGGACGACGGCGAGGCGTAAACCGGCCGACGCGCAGCGGAGGACGGTTGCCTCCGCCGAAGTCCATTAAAACCTGACAATGGACACCTCGGAGGGCATTAACCCGCTTATACCATGGTCACTTGCCAAATAAAACATTAGTTTATATTTTAATTAGGCTAAATCTAGTTTTTACAAATAATAACTTGACTGACTGTTTATTTAGCAACCGGAGATATTTATAGTCCGCTTAGCTCGTATCCCTTCAGGTTCACAAATGTATTTTTTTTTTCATGAAACACAAAAGGTAGGCATAGTTTTTTTTTTTATTACACATAAAACAATTAATCAAACAACAATAAAAAAACAATTAGCTCTGAGCTCCAGCGATTTGCGCTTAACGTTATAGAGGGCAATAAATTAATCAGATCAAAGAGAGGGTCATTTGCCTCAGGCTCCTTAGGCTTGAAACGCTGTAACGTTCAGCCTTCTCCTGCCTTGGTTGTCTGGACAGCTGCGTAAAACTCCCACAGGGTCTCATTCAGGGGTGCGTTTCCCGAAAGCATCGTTATCCAACTATGGTCGCAAGTTACGTCGTTACCAATAGAGTTCAATGGAGCAGCGCAGCAGCGGTGTAATTTCCTCCGTTTTATTTACATTTTTTCTTTCTTCAGCAGCATACCAGTCGTCAAAGTTGCCATATTCTCCATAAATGTTAAAAGAAATAGCACGAAGTCGCTCATTGTTGTATTAGGCTATAATATCTAACGTTAGATGATAGAGCTAGAGCATGTGACTGCCTGTTGCTATGGTTACTCACAGCCGTTGTGGGCAGCGCATTTATTTATTCATTTCGAATGGTAAACAGGCAGTTTCACCAGAACTACTTTACTAGGTGTCCTCTATCACTTTTTAACGGACACCCAGCAGCCAATCAGAATCGAGTATTCACCCAGACCATGGTATAATTCTCAGTTAGTTCATTTCAACATTAAATACGTTTATACAAACCAAAAGTTGCATTTTTTTAACTTAAGTTAATGCACTGTGAACTAACATTCACTGAACAATGAACAGTATTTTTATTCACATTTTGAAAGATTAATACAAATATGTAAGTTAATACATTAACTAATGTTAACAAATGAAACCTTTTTGTAATGCAAAGTTTTAGTGTTGAAGTCTATCTATCTATCTATCTATCTATCTATCTATCTATCTATCTATCTATCTATCTATCTATCTATCTATCTATCTATCTATCTATCTATCTATCTATCTATCTATCTATCTATCTATCTATCTATCTATCTATCTGACAATGTCACATACTGTAGCCTATTGGAATCATCGCCGATTTAAAAGTCTTCAGTGATTCTTTTCTTTTCTCTGTGTTGTACGTCTCGCTCATGGCTATTGGATTTCTAGACATCCCACAGCGCGCAACAGGTATATGTCCCCATGCATAGGGCAGGTTGAATCTATTGCCCCGATTTCCTGTCACATGATTTGAAATAGGATCCCGACTTTTTCTGCTATCTGTCTTGTGTGTGTATGTGTGTGTGTGTCTGTCTGGGGGCAGCGCTGATCTTCCTAAAAGTTCATACGCTCTTAACGCGAACGCGCAGCGAGATTCTGTGACATTCAACTGCTTACTGCTTCAGCTCCACTGACCTGACTGGACTCTTCACACTTCACCTGCGAGAAGAGAGGGAGAGAAGGTGTTCAGATCTCTTATAGCCTACACAGAAGTGCGATGGATTCGTGGAGAATCGCAGCTTTGCTCCTTGCTGCCTGCCTCAGCGCGTCAACTTCAGACCAGTTCGATACGGGTTAGTCCTCAACTCTTATGACTTGTAACTTTGTGCATTGGGGTGGTTGTAGGTCTTTTATGAGATGTTTCTTACAGTCGTGCACTGGGTTGAGCCCGCATTGTCCCTACTCCAGTCTCGAGATGAGCATCTGCGTGCAGCGCGTTCTGTCACTGTTCTTGCCTCGTCTTGCCTCTGGTTCAGCTGTATGAACCACACAATCCATTCAGCTAAATCATATCAAAAACAAGTTCGCTGTGTTGCATTTGGACGATTCTTCAATTAGAGACACTTTTGAAAGCGTCTTTAAAAATTAAACTATGTTTCATGGTGTGTTATAAAGTTATTGCATATCTTGGTATAAAGAACCATCAAGTGATGAGTAGTTGATGGTAGTAGCGTAGTATTGTGTGCTATGGTAATGATCGTGATAAAATGACTTTTTTAAAAAAAAAAGGTTGAGAAAAAAATTGACATCTCTCTCTGTGTGTGTAGGCTATATAGCCTATATTATATGCAATATATTTTAATATGCTTTATTTGATTATTTTTTAATTAAGTTAATGTTAACACTTTTAAAATAATTATTTATAAATAGATAAATCGTTGCAAATTTACCTTTCAACACTAAAAAGGTTTTGTATACTGTATCACAACATTTATGAATCACAACATGCCTTATATTTCCCACTTGGATATGCTTTAATGTATTTTTCAGGACAGATATGAAATCAAAAGACATCCAATACATCCAGTATTGAACATCAATGGTAGATAAGTAAACCTGTCAATTAGAGTAGCTTAGAGGTTTTTTGTAATCCCAAGAGCAGTTTAATTAGACAATGATGACACAAGAGATCCCTTACAGATATTTACAATGGTAACAATAGCGTCCGCCAAAATGCCATAGTTACTGTGGTTATTGTTTGTAAAATAAAACTGTGGTAACTTGTGGTAATCTGTCACCATTCTGTCACGTAATATATTGAAAGCGTCTTACTTTCTTTGAATGAGATCCCATATTAGGAGGACAGTAACAAAAGTCATTGTCAACTGGTATTGTGGGGGTTTTGTCTCTCAAACAACTTAATCTACTTGTTATTAATAAGCAGGTCATGTTGTTTTCATATGATATTTAGTATTTGAAAGATCAAAAACATTATTTTCATTTAGAAACCACAAAACAGTACAAATTGTATGTCCCATATTTCAAGTAGGTGCACTTGAGATATTTAATTTTATCATAAATCCATCTTCAACATCAGACAACCATCAATGAATTGTCTCTATGCAAAACCCAAAAGAAATTGTAGTTCATAAATGTTTTGCAATAATTACACAAAGCAAGTATCTCGCACCCCAGATAATCAAGCAAAGAAAGTGGTGGAAGTGATGTCAGCATCTGGCCGACCAATCAAAGTTAATGTGTGTGACAAGACACAAAAACAATTTGAGGGAAATCTTGTTTCCTAGTTTAATAAAAATCAGATTTGATTGTTTGGTGTCATCATCAAAAAGGTTATTACTTTTTTATTGTTATAAATTTGTTAATTGATTGCTAAGTTAATTGATTGTTAGCTAACTTGTTGTGTTACCAAGTCCAGGCATATCCAACTTTTTCTCCAAAAGTACATTTGAAACTTAGTTTAAAGACATTTTGCTTATCTAGATTTCAAGTAGTTTAAATTTCCACTAATTGAAGATTAAATAAATCTGCACTAAAATGCAAAAGACACTTGTAGAGTATTCTAGGTTGTCGCATTGCTTTGCTAACATCATAAGCTGTAATTTGTGTTGTGTTTCAAGTCTCAGAACCAAATCCCCTACGCTCTCTTTTAATTTTTTTTTAATTATAGCCTTTGATTCAAATGACAGGTTAGGCTATCTGAGCAATGGGTAAGCAGCACATGCCCTCTTTACCTAGCAATGTATTTAAAGCTGCCTTCCAGAACCTATTCATGATCATTACCTGACTTATTCCTCTTTAAACGTTTTTCTACCATTTTTGACATGTAACGTGACTAATTTTGACAGGTTCATGGCTAATTAGTAATTAATAAGGCATGCAGTAACATGTCCATCCACCCAGAGGTTTGAATGTGTTGCAGTAAAACATAATTTATTGAAATGACTTGATGGCTCATTGTAATCCTCGCGTTTCAAAAATATAATGAAAATCATTCAACAACAGTGAGACTTTGCCATCAATTTATGAATATGATCATTTGCAGCTAGCAAGATTTATTGCATGAATTAATTAGTGCATGCATTTGCTTTATTGAAGTGGTTTTCATTGCATTTGTTGGGCTCTTCAGTTCTCTTTTTCTTCTTATCAGTTATTGATATCTGATGAGTGAAGAGACATTGTGTTGTTCTTCTAATGTCTATGTGTGATTGGATAGAGATTTATACTTGTGAATGATGAAACACTTTGCATTTTAAATTATGTTAGACTTTTGAAAGAAATAATGTGGCATCTGCGGGGGGGTTTTTTTCATTAAAGGTGCTGTAAGCAATTTATAAGAAACTGTTGTTGATTTGGAATCAACTCGATTCCAAAAACTCATGCAATGCAAGACTAAAGGTCTATTTATCATAGCTGAAGTGAAGCAAAATAATGCTTTGCGAAAAATAAAGTGAAGATAATGAACGACAAGGAAGAACAAAAAAATGAACATGCTGTATGCAAGAGTATATACTGTACTAGCAAGAGTTGGCTGTAAGTCACCAGCATCACATCAGCTGCAGATAACAATGGCTGTGTCCGAAATCTCCACTCAAACCACTAATCCCTACTCCCTATGTAGGGGGTAGGGAGTAGAGCACTATATAGTGAGCTCACCAGCAAAATAGAAACACCACTTTTTGATTATTTCATTGCTGTCCCACTATTTATACATGTGCGTGCTTACAAACAATTTATACATGTCTGACAAAATTGTAAAACTACTACATATCATAAGTTAAACGAGACAGAACCTAACTTACATTTGTATGACAAATTTGTATTGTCGCGCTGCTCCGCTTGTCATCCATCCGTGATACGATCAGCGCAATGCATGATGCCGGTATGTAGGGCTTGACCATCAGTTGTACACTACTTTTCAAAATGCATTCTGGGATACATTGAGTGGAGTAGGGTATAATAATCATCACTATACATTCGGACAGCACTACAAAAAAAATCTGAAACTGTGTGGATGAAAAGACAGTTTGTGAATTTGTTTTATACTCTCTTTTAGTTTAGTTTAAAGCTTTATTAATCCCCGTGGGGCAATTAGTTTGAACTCACATGGTGCCTCACATGAAAACACTTAGCACATACATTCAATACATAATATATATATATATATATATATATATATATATATATATATATATATATATCAGTGGAGATTTCTTTAAGACTGCAAGGGAAGCCCAGCTTCCCCTATAATGTCAAACAAATAATGATCAAATGTGTACTATTGTGTTAACATTTTAATGAGTAAAAATGCGTTAGAACACGGTAATCTCGAAGACGAGTTCGTTCAGAATAAGCAACAAATAGCAGGTCGGCTGACTTGATCTCCTTCTCATGCAGCGCCTCCTGTAGCCCGTCACAGTGCATGCGTTTTCCTATGGCATTTCCCCGTTGAAGCTCGGCGTCCATTGACTTCAATGGGGCTGCTTTGAACAGTTTTTTTCAGTGCTGTTAAAGTAGACGGTCATTGGATAAATGCTGCGATTATGTCCCGCCCACGGACGCCGGGCGTCTCTGGGGTTAATAGGGAAGTGGGCTGGCCTGGCGTCCGGGCGTCCGCGTGATGATTGGAGGATTGCATCTCCTTTTGATTGACAGTGATTTCACCCAATAAAAAAATCGCTGACGCGGAAGCTAGTTTAAAGACTTCGTGCTCAGTCTCGTCGCGAATTTTGTGTGTATTTTACTCGAAGATGAACTACTGTAACATATTTCTTAGTATTTGCAATTTTCATCAGATATTTCACAGTTCAACCTAATTACCACATTTCTTCCGTCGATGTCAGGTGTCTTGTTACATGTGCGGGCGTGGTGTTTGAATCACGGCACATCTGTCTAGTTTGGTTTCACTTTTGTGTTGGGATTCGGACATGCATTCTCCGCGTATTTGTTTTCGGTTGTGAGTGCACAGGATGACCTTATGTTATGGTCGTACTCATGCGTAACGTTAGCGTTCTGTCTTGTCGTGTTCGCTCTGTTCAGTGTGTTGTGTATTGTGTGGCACATGGTTTGTGTTTACATCGGCCGCGTGCTTTCATGTCATGTTTTGTCTTGTGCTGTGTAGCTTGTGTTTTAAACTAGCTGTGTGCTTTCATGTTGTCATGTTCTGTGTGAACACGTGTCTTATGAGTGTTCTCATCGTTCTTCAGGTCTCATTTTGTGTGAGCACAATTGCTTTTTAATTTGTTTTATTGGTCATGTGTTTTTGTCATGTTTGGTATGAGCACATGGCTTGTGCTTGTCATGTGTTTGTTGTGCCATATGTGCTTTCCTGTCATTGTGACTCCCATCTTGTTTCCTGATTATTAGTTATTTTGCCCCACCTGTCCTCCCTCGTTACCTGCCTTTTTTGCTCCCAATTTATTCCCCTTGTTTTTTTTTGTTGTTTTTATCAATAAAATAAAGCCCATCGAGTCCTCGCTCTTTTCACCATCCCCACACCTGACAGTCGAGTTTAAAAAAAAAGAAGAAAAAAGAAGAGCTTCCCCTCTTTGAAAGACCAGCAGCCGCCACTGATATATATATATATATATATATATATATATATATATAAATAAGTAAAAACATCACCTAGTTTATTAATCGTATTGCTTCAGGCACAAAAGTACATTTGTGGCGATTTGTAGAGCATTTAATTGCCCTTAAACGTTGTCCAAGGGGCATCCACTCAAATAGACATTTGTAATGTCTCTCAGCCATCTCTCTTCCTATAGTCTTTCTTGCTCACTCTCCTCCCCCATCATGAGTGGACACGCCCCCTACTGCTGATTGGCTACTAACACAAGTGCTGGGTCCGATCCAATTTCAAAACAGTTTCTCACAAATCACTTACTGCACCTTTAACATAGGGAAATGGGAAAACAATTTCTTTTGCCTTTTTCTTGACATTGCATGAATTAAAAGCTTCTGCTCCTTTGCGTTTAAACAGATCTAAGACATATGAGCAGGTTGTACCTGCACCTTGACCAGGCCAGAGACCAAGTCTGTATTTCCTCAGACAAATGCAGCTATGCAGGCAAGCAGTTGTTTATGTTTGTTATTGTAGTAGATACTATTACTCACTGTACTATAAAGTTGTGAATGGTGATAACGTTGTCTCTGGACCTCTCGCTTCTGGTCTGTGCACGTTCATGCGTTTTGGCGGAGGCTTGGCTTTGGATGGCGATTTGCAGGGATCGTATGCTTTCAAAGCTAGCAGGCTAAAGTTAGCATTTTCCAGATCACCTATTGCACCTTTAAATGAATAGTTTATTTGAAAAATGTAAGCTTTGTAAATGTAAGTTTTATTCACGGACTTTGAGAAGAAGCATCTGTGTCCAGACAGGCACTCATGTAAAGTGGATTTGGGTTTAGTTAAAGGGACACTCCACCCATTTGCATTAAGCATTCCATTGTTAGAAACCCAGTTATACTATAGACAAGAGAAGAGAGAAATCTGCTATTTACCTTTTTCACTTCCTCCTACAATGACGCAAAAATCATAATTTTATGTCATTGTAGGAGGAAGTGTAAGAGGGGGGATTTCTGAAAAGACTACAAGCACTAGTTCCCACCCTTTCAAACCCGCCCATAGGGGGTTGGGCCTAATGCGCTAACAGACCAATCACAGATCAGTGCCAGTGCGTTTGATTTCACCGGCAGAAACGTTTTGAAAATATGGACGAAGGTACTGAACACGCAGACGGATGCATTATGGAGGATTGGGATTACACATAGTGTCAGCCATCTTTTTTGGAAGCTAAGCTAGCAGGCTCTTGTTCTGTGGAGAAAGCCGAGTAGTAACTTTAAGGGTTACCGTCCTCTTTTTCCCAGACATGTCCGGCCGTCGATGTCCAGGATTCAGCTTTTGCTTTCTGCAGTCGCCATGTATTGTTTACATGTACAGCTTTTGTTTCAATCTAACTGAATTCATTCTGATTGGTGAATCTGAATGTAGTGTTTACATGAACGCTAAAAAAGTGATCGGTTGATGTGCGTTTTAACATTGCTAAGAAAATTCCCGCTCCTCCGTGAGAGATACGAGCCCGGTAACTTACGTCTCACAGCTGTCGCTCATCAGTACTCGCGCGTCATTCTCCACACGGCCCTCATTCGTCCCGCTCGCCACGGTAAACATGATGAATGGCGACTATAAAACGCAATAGCCAAATCCCGAAGATTTTGGGCGATCTCGAAACACATTTTCTGGCAGACTCATCACGGAGACTCACTATTCTTGTTGTTTAACTACTGCGCTGTTACCGGTAGGCGTGGCTCCTAGGGTAGCGAAGCAAGTGCATTCTGGGAGTTGTTGTCTTTCATCCACACATAAGCCAAAAATACATTTTCTGTCTTTTCTCAGTCTAGAAAGCTCCAAATTCAAAAGTAATTTCACATTTCTTCTACATAAATTACCCATTTTAAATGCACATTAATCTTTCCAGAGGTGGAGTGACCCTTTCAAAGAAGTTGTTGACTGGAATGTACCAAGTGATTCCCAGACAGAGCTATGTTGTCATTCACATGTCTGTTGAAGAGTTCATTTGAGATAAAAATGACAGATTTATTTTTCCCGCATATTTTTGCTGCTAAATGTCAACTTTGTGATACTTGTTTGCTGTGTTTTTCCATTCAAAAGCAAAATGTGCTGATTGTGAAATGAGTGGAATGGTTATGGCTGAAGGGCAAAACTAAGACTTCAAAGCATCAACAATTTAGCTTGAGTTATTAAATCCATGTCATGCCTTGTCTGTCGTGATTGTTTTGTCTTTCATCTCGTTTCAAAAGTCCACGCAAACACCATGTGGCTTATTGGTCCTGATCAATCATGAGAAATTAACATGTTATCTGAAACGAGAGCTCTGCTCAGAATCAGCACCGTTTAAAGTTATTTTTGTTCTTGAGTGTGTATGTGTGAGTGTTCAACTGGACTCAGCATTTCATCTACAGACACTTACTCTTTGACTAGATTTAATCTAATCTTGCAACGTAGCCGAAAAGCCGCAGCCTTAGATGTTTCTTCAGCTTGACTGTTGTGTCGAGCAAAGATCCAACATCAAAATACTGGTTTACATTTCATCTGTTACAGGAAATCAGTTAGTCAGTTAAAGCGTGATAAACACTCGAGATGCTGTTAAAGATGGTGACAATGTTAAAGGAGGAACAGATCCTTCATCGGTTCTGGAATCATCTTTCTGCTGTTTGGCGGCTCGCCATTGCTGACTACCTCTCTCCTCTATCTTTATTTTTGTCTTTTTCTCTTGTTCTACTCTTCTTTTTCTTGCCAGGGCTGTTTGGAGTGCAGCGCCTGCGCTTTGTCTTGTGTCTTCACTCAGTCGCTCTGACAGTGAAGTATGGTTTGGGAGGGAAACAGTAGCCAGGTGGTCGGAAATGTGGGCAGGGGAAGAACTTTTGTGCTTTTTCTCTGTCCCTTCAACCACTTCCTTTTTTTTTTCTTTTTATGTGTACTTGTTTAGAAAGCACTGCAGCATTGACCCACTGGAGTTCATGACTATTATTTAAAGACTGTAAATGGATGGTTTATTTTTTGAAAGATTACAGTTTTTCTTTTCATTTTTCTTTTGTTTGTTCTTGTTCATCCACATCAAATGCTGCCAATGCTGTCATTTTGAAGCCTTGACTAGTTTTTCCAGTGAAACTTGCTTGTCATGACAGGTTTACATTAATGCATATGTGTGTATGTTTGTGGGAAAGCAATTTTCTTAATACATATCGTTGTCTTGTTTTGTAAATATTGTTAAAACAAGATTCATTTACTTGAAAAGCGAAGTTCGTTCAATTTTTGGGATTTATATTGTTTTGAGCATAAAGCATTAGCATTTTCCCTTGTTTTTAAGCAGAGATTTATGCTCAAAATAAGAAAAACTGAGACATACAAATAAACTTAAATTATATATTTTGTCTTTTTCTTATAATTTTTCTTAAAATAAAATAAAATTAAGTTTATTTGTCTTACAACATGAATTGCGATTGCTTTTAAGCATAAGCATAAGCATTTTTTATTGTTTTAAGTATAAAGTTTATTTGTGTAAAAGTGATATTTTATTTGTCAGTGGACTAAGACAAATAAACTTAAATGATATTTTTTTGTTTTACTTATAACTTTGCATAAATAGAATACGATGAGTAAAAATAATAAAATACATAAAAAATGTAAAATACTCAAATTGACAGATCTCGTGCAGTCTTCTCAAAAGTAAATGTATCTTTCTGAATATTTTTCTCTGTAAAACAACAAAAAAATAGATATTTAATTAAAGAACAACGCTATGAGTTTAGTGAGGATAGCATTGCTCAGATAAGATGAGAAATATTTGAGATCTCTGGAAAGAGTGCAGTTTAAAACATTCAGGAGAGAAATGTAAAAATTTGGAGAACATTACGTGAACCTATAGAGATTTGTTTATCCTAGTGGCTTATTTTTCACTAGAAGGCAGATTTGTTCAGATTTCTGATGTATAAATAAAGTGATAATGATTTTGAGTCAATACAGGGACCCTCATAATGCCGAACCACTGGACCGTGTGCCCACTCCCATATCTTTCTCTATCTGTGGTGCAGAGGTGGTTAGCTGAGAGTGCTTCTTCTAATTTAGCAACAGAAATACCCACATCAGAGGCTGTCGTTTCAGAGGGCACTGGCATTCCTTTGCTCCCATACATTTCCCAGAAATCCTTCCACCCATTTCCTGCCAGCATATCCTCACATTTACACACAACAGGCTGTAATTACCCACCCAGCTGATCCGATCCAGAACCAACCACCGAGAAACATGGAACACAAAGATGCCTCTGTATCCAAGAGTGACACAGTATACAGGCCGCGTTGCTCCTCTGGACAGAGACACAGCCTGTGGTCGGTTCTGTCAATCCTTGACTCTGTTTCAATGGGAAACTAAGCAGAAAGTAAGCAGGCAACACGTCGTGTGTTAATGACAATACCTGAACGCCAAGTTCGGCTCGGATGAAAGGTGCCTAAAGAGGCTAAATGAACTCAAACTCTTCTAGTTCTACCAAGACAGATATTATCCGAGCAGTTTGGGGTCGATACGATTAAGAAATTAATATTAAAAGAATGTTTTTTGACAAAAATATGAAGCAGCACGACTGTTTTCAACACTGATAATAATAAGAAATGTTTATTGAACACTAAATAAGAGAAGGAACGTGCGACACTGGATTCTGGAGCATTTTTGTGTGATAAATCACTAAATTGTTTAATTCAGTTGATTCACTGAAACATCTGATTGATTCGTTTGATTCAGAAATGAATCAATCTTACAAATGAATCTTCTGTGCATTTTATTAGAGACAAGGTTAATGCCGAACCACAACCCTTAAGCTAATGATATGTGTGAGTATACAAGAGGTTTATGATGGTCATCTATGTCAGTCTCCTTTGTTTGATGTTACACCATGGGTCAAAGGTCAAGCCTTGGTTGACCTAGGGATAGTTAGAAGCTCATGTTATGTACCTAATGCATGCTCTAGCCTGCTCAAACCATTCCTCCTAGCCAATGTGGCATCTGCAAATCATTCCTTTAAAAGGCTATTAAAGATTGTTTAATCTTCATGTTGTCTTTAGACAATAAACACAAGCCTTCTGAATGTATTTTTAATTAATGCTTTCCATGGGTGGTAGTGATGACTTCACTACCACCCATTTAGTTAGTTTAATATTTGCGTATAGGGCAAAGGGCAAAAGTCGTCTCGCCTCAACATTGCTATTTTTTATTTTTCATTGTAGTATGCACCGCATATTTTGTGTTTTGCTGAAGCTATATCCGACACTGTTATTTTCTCCGAAGTATGCAAAGGTCAGTGAGAGGGGAGAGAGACAGACAGCGGGAGAGAGAGATTGAGATCTGCTTAACCACCATCCCGGTATCCAACATGCTGAGATATGTCAGATGCCTAGTTCAGAAAAATATCCATATTTATAAACATGAATTTGGAATGTGCTTGTATAAAGTTGGCGAGAGAGAGAATACCTCAGCCGCCTCCCATGCGGCCTTTTTCTGTCTGAGGCCATTTATTTTGGCTCAGGATGTAACAGCCCATGCCATCCGCTCACGACTTCCTGTTGACCTCTGATTGAGGTTTTGTGGAGCCGGGACAGGTCAAAAGGTCAACTATATCTATCTACTGTCAAGTAGGGATGAGTCAGGGTGATCGACTAGTCGTTAGTGAGTTAGTATTTTTGAGCGGTAGTACTTTAAAGGGGACCTATTATGCAAAATGTACTTTTACATGGTGTTTGAAGATAAATGGTGTGCGTACACAACCACCCTATAATGGTCAAAATCCGCACACTCTTTTTAATCCCCATGGATCATAAGCAGTGCCATTTGCATATTCTAGCCATATGATGCTTAGAAATGCTCATGACTGCTGACAGACACCGCCCTATTAGCATAGTCCCCGCCCTCAGTAAACAGTACACAATTCGCCATGTTAATCTCCTCACTGATTCAGTAATTTCACTTAAATGGCAAAGAGGATTGCCATTTAAGTGAAATTACTGAACTTAAATATACAAGCTTGATAAAAATGATCATTCTAGAAGAAAATTTCAAATGGCACTTAGAGGCTTTTGCATCTGAACTCTTCATATATATATCAATGAAAAGAATGGTTTCTGTAATGAATTATATTTAATTGTAATATCAATTAAAATGTTTATTTATTAAATCATTAAAAACATTTTTTAATCTTATTTCTGTTCCTACCATTTTATAAAAGTCTGATTTAGTGATTTTTAAGTGGGTTCTACAGCTCTTACCCATGGTAAAGTCACTGTAACACACTGCCTCTTGTGCTTTATTGCCTTAATATACCTTCAAACCACCTGTGGATTGTTTTGAAACATATCTATAATCACAGAAATGCTCTAAAGCTTGTAGCCACACTTTCTTTTCGTGCCATCCCTGTAACGACACTAATAGAAGCTGCCGAAGCTACCAAACATGTATCACATCTTTAGGATGTAAAAGCTTTGAAAATTCAGGATCTGACACATAAGAGGAGCTTTTACCTTCATTACATCTATAGCTCTCTCTACCTCCTTATGCTTTCACTGTCCTCCCTTTTACACGTATCTCTGTGGTTTTGATCTGACAAATGTGACGCTTGTGCAAGCTTCACAAGCTTCTTTTCACTCTGACATTTGCAAATGCCTGCAGACAGAGCTTGTCATATTCAATTGGATTTTTCTCACACGCTTCCTCTCTCTCAAATTCAAATTCAACATTGCTTTATTGCCTATAACTATAAATAATACAATATTCCAAAGCTTGGAATTCATCGAATAATAATAAAAACATAATCGAAGCAAAATATTATGATATAACTTAAATTTAAATAAACAGTGTAGCAAATTAGAACATGTGTGAATTCTCTCCCTTTCTCTCTCTCTCTTTCATTTCTCATAAACTAACAGCGTAAAAGTCTTGTGTGCACTCAACAATGAATTCATATCACAGAAGCAAACAATTCCTTTATAATCGAAGCTGAAGCAGAGTCCATTTGCATAGGGAGTGTCTGGACAGCGCTCTAGGAAAAATACAAAAACGCAAATTAAATTTGTTTAAGATAATGACTGTTCTCCAAACTAAATTAAAATGCAGTATCTAACATTGTTGCAGTGCTTCGCAAAAAAAAAAAAAAAAGCTAAGACAAACAATAGTGCCACCACTAGCATGCAAACGCATCAGTCTGGACGCTCAAGGCCATGTGTGCATTTATCTACAATGCTGATCCTAGCAAATCCTCATCTAAAAGTAACAGCGTTTCTTTTGTAATGGGTTGTTCCAGTACACTCCACGGGAGAATGCGATTAGAAAGTCTCCGAGAGGCTTTTTATCTTTGCCTGGCCGTGTAATGGAGCCGAGAACCTTTAAAATGCGCCAGTACTGCAGTTTATTCACTAGGGCTTCTTAAACGGCGGTAAAGTCAGCAGATGTCCGGCAAACACACCGGGGAGATGCTACCAATTGTACTATGTAGAAACTGCCCATTATCTGAAGGAAGTCATCTAACGTTCCCACATCTCTGAAGACCAAATCTGAACCTTTTCAAACAAGCAAACATGTACTTATGTGGTGTTTTGTACAGCTATGATTTCAAAAGCCATGACCAATATCATAATAGTAGGATATTGAATTGCCAACGGAGAGGGATGTGACCTGTCCTGTGAACTCCCTCACTTTTATGCGAACATTGACTTTGGTTCTGCGCCACCGGTCAGAGAGCTATAAAGGAAAGAGAACAAGGCAGAAAATAAAACCGTCGGGCCGTCCTTCCCCGAATACACTTGCTCGAGAGCCCAAAAAGACTTTTGTGGCAAAGAAGCAAATTGTCACCTTCCCTTTTCTTTTCGCGGGAAACTGTGACATGGAAGAACAGGAAGATTATTGTGGAGGGTCAGATACTTGTGGTGGGGATGAAATAACTTTGTGTTTTGCAGTTCAAGCTAACTTACAATTAAATGTGATTTAAACTATTTTATTCATCTCTGAAACTGATTTAGTCTGAGTCATTTCACCTAAAATAATTCTGTCATCATTTACTCACCCAAAGTTATATGACTTTCCTTCTTCTGTGAAACAGAAAAGAATCACTAAAACAAATGTTCATACAATGAAAATGAATGAGGTCCACTGTTGGATCCCATTGACTTTCATTATATTTTCCAAAACAAAACTAACTGACAAATCATCTTCTTTTGTGTTCCACAGAAGAAAGTCAATCTTACAGGTTTGGAACGATGTAATAAATTATGTTTGGGTGAACTCACTCTGATTAACTCTGTCAATCTTGGTTTCTTTTACTGGTTTCCTGTGAGTTTTTGAAATCAACAGGGTTCAATGGCTGGCTGTCTTATCTCAATGCTGGTGTAGTCTCTTTTCTGTGTATTAATAGGGATGAATGAGGCCTATTCAGTAGCGGACCCATAGAGTGTTTCCTCAGGTCCAATTTGTGCAGGTCACTCTTAGTGCCATGTAACTGGATCTCCAAGTTCTCAATGGATCCATGAAACTGATCCCGTTCTCATGGAGGACAACAGGGATGCCCTGGACTTTCTTTCTCACGCCTCTCTCTCTCTCTTTCTCGCTATTCCATCTGCTTCTCTGCTCTTTTGTTATTTTTTTTCTCCAGTATCTCTGAGCAGTTGAACTGAAGCGGGTTTCACTGTCGGGCGGTTGGAGAAAGCAAGGAGATGTTGATGATTGTCTGTCTTGTGTTGCTACTTTTGTTTGGTTTCAGATTTTGAAAGGCACATTTCATATGGTGTTTCTTTAACGGGGGATTGTCGAGGAAGCCAACCTGATATGAGGTAGCAGAAGGATACCAATATCAGTATCCAACAAAAAAAGAAAGGAGAGGAAAAATGTTAAAGTGATGTGAACAATGGTGACTTGTCTGCAAGGATTTCGAAAGTTGAATAAGTGTTTTATAGCAGGGGTTCCCAAACATTTTCTATTTTTTTAATTTTTTCATTAACGTTTAAAGGGTTAGTTCTCCCAGAAATGAAAAATCTGGCATTATTTACTCACCCTCATGCCATTCCATACCCACAAGACTTTTGTTCATCTTTGGAACACACACAAAAAAAGATATTTGTAATGAAATCTAAGAGATTTACTCCATTGACGCTTCAAAAAGGTTCATAAAGAGATTGTTTAAAATTATTCTGAATTGATTGGTTTAGTCCAAATGTTCAGTGGCTTTATATGATGAACAGATTTGGAATATAGGCTTTTATTTACATATAAATATTGATCAGTGAATGTAAACATAAGCTCAATTGTACTTGCTTGACGCATGAGAACAAACCTCATTGGTTCTTGCGGAAGCTCAAACGTGCTGCGTAACATGAGAATGAACCTCATTGGTTCTCTCACGTCAAGTGAACATGCTTGAGCTTCTGTTTACACAACTGATGTGTGAGTTGATGAATGTTTATGTGAATAAAGGCCTAAATTATACCTGTTCAGAATTTTATCAGAAAATTTGGACTAAACGCTTGATATATATCATTTTACGATCTCTTTATAACCTTTTTGAAGCGTCAAAGAATGCATGAACTGTCAATGGAGGGACAGAAAGCTCTCAGATTTTATTAAAAAAATATATTCATTTGTGTTCCGAAAATGAATTAAACTTCTACTGGTTTGGGACGATATGAGGGTGAGTAATTAGTGACATATTTTTGGGGGGTTAATAAACCTTTAGTTTAGTTAAACCTATTATTTAATGTTTGTTAACCTTTCAAAATGTAATTGTTTTTTTTTTCAAAATATCTACATTTACAGATAACAGTGTGTAATTAATTATTGTTATTTTTTTAAACTTACCATTATACGTGCTTTTTACATGTTTTTAACATTTTTTGTAAATGTTTCTTAATTTAATTTAATTTAATTTATACCATTATCTTGGAAACCTAGGAATCCATGTTTTGGAGCCCCTTAAAATATTGTTTGAAAAACATCTTTACATACATTTGTTTCATAGAAAAAATTAACAAAAAATTATTAAATTGACATTTAAATACTCAATAAGATAAGGATGATATATTTTTGTTGACCAAAACCTGGAAATAAGTTAGCATTTTAGCATGTCCTAAAATTATAGGTTTTTTTTAGTCGTTTTTAAATGCTTGAAATAAGACAATATGACAAGAAACAAGACATTAAGGCACAATAAGGCATAATATTCCAAAAACCAATGGAAAAAGTAGGGCGATTCCTGGTCAAATATGTCCCTCCACCACTCTATTACCAGCTTGCTTTGCCCAATTCTTGTTTTGTTTTTTTTGTGTGTGTGTTTGTTTTTTAAACATCACTATTACCCTCATTATTTATTGCAATTTGTGGATGAAAAATCCCTCCTACTTACACTTAAAGCAGTGTTTCTCAAACTTTTTCAGCCCAAGGACCACTTTATCTTCCATTTTTTTTCTGAGGACCACCTAAAAAAATCCCACTCTAACACGCCCCTAAAAAACAACAAAATTGTAAGGATAAGCTAAATTTAAGTTTAAATTTAACTCCTAACTGAGCTTTGACTGATATAGGCTTTTCATTTTTCTGTCAGTTTGCCTAGATGAATATTTTTTTTTTATTTACTGAAAGCTAAAGCTTGGTAATTAAGTTTATTAACCCTTTCACAAGTAAGTTTAAAATATTCTAACTGACCCCCCAGCGTGAGTTTTTCAAGGCGACCGTTATTTAGAACTTGCCACTTTAATGTTTCCATGGAGACGCGTCATTGCTTGTCACGTGACACAGCACAACCAAAACACGGCGCTGAATGAAGGATGATCTGCTTTTGTCGTTTTTCCTTTTTTTATTAAAAATATTCATCAATGTATTAGCTATAACATGAAACACTGATATGCCGATTGTCAAATATGTGCAAGAGGATGGTTTTTACATGGTTTAAACATCTTTATAACGATCGCGTTAGTTGAGCTGGATGCACAACGGGCGGTGCCATTTAGTTTCTTTTTCAGTTCAGAGAATCAGATCTGTTGAATTTACAACGTCAATTCCTCCACTTCTCACGAAATACATGATAGTAAGTGGCTGGTGAACTGGGAGAAGAATAGGGTCAAATGTAAAGCTACTTACACAATGTGTATCTGATATGAATAAAATATTGTTGTCTTATTATAACTGAATAAAGGATTATACCGCTTCCATAGACATCAGTGTGTATTTTACAAACTCAAAATCATTGTTTTGCTAGTACTTATGTGTATTTAAATGTCTGAAACCTAAAATAAATATTGAAAACACTATAACGTTAGTTGTGTTATGACAGCTCTGAGTGCGTCCGTTTCTGGCTCAGCGCCAGCCAGCGTGCGAGAGCCAGTTTGAATTTAGCAGTTGCTGACGTGATGCACTGAACGTTCTAATCACACCTGTGTGATCGTACGCTCCAGGGATCAGCCAAGAAGACTGATCACACTGGTACGTGCGAAAAAGTGACGATTTTGTAAACACTTGCCTAGTTTAGATCATCTTTTCGCGGACCACTAGGGGGCGATGGCGGACCACTAGTGGTCCGCGGACCACACTTTGAGAATTACTGACTTAAAGGAACACTCCGACTTTTTGGGACTTTAGCCTATTCACCTTACCCCCCAGAGTTAGATAAGGCCATACATACCTTTTTCATCTCCGTGCGTGCTATAAGTCTGTTTGACGCACCCACCGCTAGCCTAGCTTAGCACAAAGACTCGATGTGACTGGTTGCAGCTTTCATACTGATCCAAATGAGTGGCAAAATAACGCAAACGTTTTCCTATTTACATGTTGTGATTTGTATAGTCACATAATGTACAAATAACAAAGTCAAATGAGACACAGACATCTTTTAACCGTATAAAACCTGGGAACTATTCTCTGAAGGCGAAGCACTGCTACTTTGACGGCGTAATAACCGCATCACCGGAGACACGCAGTGGTGAGGAGCGGAGAGTTCGCTCGGTGTTTGGGTAATAGAGTCAGCAATTTATAAATAGTAAAAGCGTAGTTTAGAGTCATGGGTTTTCGCTCTATTGTAAATAGCTGCGACTGTAAACAGGGGAGGTAACCATGTTTCACAGAATTCCAACTAAAAACGCTGACTGGATGAAGAAATGGCTAACTTACTCTGGATATTTATCCAAACACACCTAAGATTATCAAGGGACATTATGTTTGCTCGGTACATTTCAATGAGGACGACTATTTTGAAAAAATGGAATTTGCCACACGGACCATAATGTGCTGAAGGATACGGCCATCCCATCGATAGCACAGACAGGACAGTGGATCACCTGCGGCTGAGGTAAGTGTTCCGTTATGTTTTTAGATGACCTACTGTAACAGTGCCTTTAGCCAGATCTAATGTAACGTTAGTGAGACTATTATATGATTAGGGTATGAATATGTTTTTATCTTGATGCGGTGCGGACGCGCTTGGGGAAAAAAAACGAGCGCGTTCACCGCGTTGAACTTGCACCCTGCGCGCTGCGCGCCTAGCCTAAATTTGAAATAACCATGGAAATAACGAACTTGAGCGTGCAAAAGGGTACGATAGGCTGTGAGTTCATTGTGCAAAAACAATTTGTGCTATTACTTTCCCCTTATTCTATCCTATAGTAATGCAATACTGTATATTATATAGGCTAAATAGCCTACATTTGGTTCAGCTAATAAATTGCATTTAAAATATATTGATTCCTGTAATAATAATTATTTATTCATGTGATATTTATAAATCTGGGTGCGTTTTTGGTTGGAAATCAATGAAACATGGTACTGTATTACCTGGTCTCCCCTGTTTATTGTCACAGCTCATACAATAAAGCAAACACCCATGATAAACTATGCTTTTCTATCTAACGTTAGTAATTGCTGCCTCTTTATTCCAACGCTGAGCGAAGCGAACTCTCTGCTCCTCGTCACGGTGCGTCTCAGGTGATTGTTATCACTCTGCCCAAGTAGCAGTGCTTCCCCTTCAGAAAATATAGTATTTATACGGTCAAAAGATGTCTGTGTCTCATATGGCCTTGATATTTGCACACTCTGTGACTATACAAACCACAACATGTAAATAGGAAAACGTTTGCGTTATTTTGCCACTCATTTGGATCAGTATGAAAGCTGCAACCATTCACATCCAGTCTTTGTGCTAAGCTAGGCTAGCGGTGGGTGCGTCAAACAGACTTATAGCACGCACAGAGATGAAAAAGGTATGTATGGACTTATCTAACTCTGGGGGGTAAGGTGAATAGGCTAAAGTCCCAAAAAGTCGGAGTGTTCCTTTAAGGAGGGACCTGAGCCATGCATACAAACCAGAACATCATAGAAATTTTGCGGGTTGAACTCTTTTGACTTGAGCCGTTAAGTAAATCTGTTGCAACCACCCTGAACACCCAAGAAAACCACTCAAACACCCAGAACCCTATAGCAACCTCATAGCAACACACTAACAAAGCTTTGCATAGGCAAGTACTACTCATATTTTATTTAGAGCATGTACAAATCTAGTTTTATTTATAATTTATCATTTTAATCCTTAACTTTTTGGATAAAAGCATCTGCTTTAGTAGATATAACCTCATAATTGCTCTCAAAACAGCTCTTAGAGCCAAGCTCGCGCTTTACAGCTTGCATGAAACATTGGCTACAGATGGTGGATGTTTGTGCAACACGCATGCATGCGCTGATTCTCTCCTGAGGGAAAAGGCGAAAAGGCGTGAGATTATTGAGTTTTTTGGGCAATGTCTGTACCTGCCGTGTGTGGCAACCGCTCATCTTCCTTTTAATGGAGTGAACAGGTCCCACACTACATTCAGTGTAATTAGATTTAATGAAAACACATGGCTCGGAGCAATTTTCAGACATTTTGGAAAATTAAAATGGAATGAAATGAAATTAAGTATTTCCCCCAACTTCCTCGTCCCATGTTTAATTGGTGCTTCAGTGGAGCAGTTAAAAGACTAAATAGGTTTGGCATTCGTGTTTGGTTCACTGCAGGTATCACTATCAAGGAAGAAATTCATTTAAATGTATATTATTTGTTTAATCCTTCTAATGTTCTAAGGTTTTATGTCTCCACCTTTTGTTTTCATATTACACAATGTTCAGAAACACATTGAAAATGAGTGCCTAAAAACCCCATCCTCAGATGCCGTCATCATGTACAAATCTCTTTTATGTTTAAAAGCTCTTTGTAGATGTTAATTACGTCTAATTAGCTAAATTGAAGAATGGAATCCTGGACAGAGTTTGAAAAAAAAAATCCATGTTCCTTATAAACAGAGACTAATAGTACTAATTAAAGTTGGGTTGGGACGGTCAGTAGTTGTTATCTAGATTTTTACATCTTTGCGTGTTTTAAAGTGGATCAATTTGGGGATGTAGCTTCTTAGAGGATGTGTTAAAGGAGTAGTTCACTTTTCAAAAAACTTTTGCTGAAGAAATTAAGGTTTTTAATGAAAACCTTCCAGGATTTTCTCCATATAATGGACTTCAATGGGAACCAAACGGTTCAAGGTCCAAATGAGAGATTCAGTGCAGCTTCAAAGGGCTTTAAACGACACCAGACGATATTCATAAATAAAGACGATGTTCTTATTCATAAAGACGTGGACATCTTGGATGACATGGGGGTAAGAAAATTATCAACAATTTTTTTTTTAAAAGTGAACCACTCCTTTAACATGTATGCTTCAGTAACTGTTGAACTCTCAGCATGCTGATGTTGCGGATCTAAGTTCATTTAGATTTTAAATATGTTTAATTGTGGCTCAAGTTAAAACTAGACCTTTAAATTCAGCTCCTTTGCCATTTTATAGCCCACCAATTCCTAATAATCATACTCTTACAAGTGTACCATGGTATTACAATGTGTGTTTTGTTTCTTACAGGGTGCAATGGTAATGCAATGCTAATTATTTTTTTGGGGAATTTTTTCTTTTCAGCTTTGGAGTGGTCATACCATGGTAAAATTAATAGTATTTTTGTTAGAGTATATATATGGGTTTCGAAAGATTGACAGATGTGGCCTGCTGCTTGTAATTCTTGAGACTTGAGCATGGGCAACAGTGCAGATCTTTGAGAAGGAATGAAGTATACGTCTGTTTATATACCCTTGATTGATTTAACTATTGATTATATGTACATATTCCTCCCAAAGGAGAGAACTCCATTGAAGACAGTTGCCAAATACACAGTCATGGAAACGCTTAAAACACTGCAGTCCTATAGTATTTCTGTTCTGAATTGGGGTTGTTTGGTCTAAAGTAACATGAGACAGAAACTGCTGTGGTGTGGCCTGTAATCACCGTTTCTCAGTATCAGAGGGTCTACCGTTGCACACACATGCCCTTCAATGCACCCGACACATGTCTGCCTGCCTAAAACCACATATAATTAACATTCTTGCAATACCAATAAACCTGAGCGAAAACAGGGCGATCCGAAACAGGTGTGAGTTTGTGTGTGCACGTGTAATAATATGCAACACAGATCTTTGAGGTGTTACAGGCAAGGGGATCCAAACTTTGCTCTGTTCTGGCTCTGTGCAAACCCAAAGCTTGAACAAAAGTCAACTTGGATTTCTATAATTCAACTAAAACTCCCATCAGAGAAGGGATGTGGTAGCATAATCATTTCGCATTTCTCCAACCAATTCTGATTTGACAGAAACCGTCCTGATTTGAATTACACACAAACCATGATCCTGTTGCCCAGCTATCCATTGAAACATCTGTCAGGTTTTAAAGGAAAACACGGTGAGGGAACATTGGTCTGATAACCCTAATATTTTTTTAATCTATAGCTGACAGCACCGATTATTGATCGCTCCGTTGTTTTCTCTCTTGCTAACAGCTTAAACATATGCTTCACGCCATTGTAAATCACCCTCAGGGCCATCTGGGTGTTGTAATATTGTGCAGAAGGGCAGCCTGTGCTTCACTCTTAAAGGGGTCAACATGAAAAAACTCATTTTTTTCTTTGAACGTTTTGAAATATATGATGTCAATGTACTATGTAAACATACTGTAAATTTATGTAATTACTCTAATTACCAAGCCAGGCTCTTTGGAGAAAAGTCTCAGTGATGACACACATGCTTCTTGCTAGCTTCACGACACTTTCAAAATGAAATGTCCAGCTTTTATTACATTGGTTGTTGTTTACCACATCAGAATAGTCATATTGAGCTGGTTAAAGCAAATGTCAAAATGGATTAGGTTACAAATCATGCATTATGGGACAAGTGTTTTTAGGTTCATAACATAGCAGTGTGCGAGGGACAAAAAAATAAATCTTTATTAAGTGATAATCTCCCTAATTTGTGTGAAAAGGAACAAAAGTTGTTGGTGTTTACTGCCACTAGTGTTTCAGCTGGAAACTGCACTGCATTGGAGGTATCCTTTAATTTCCTTTCCTACCCAGTGCAAACTATATTGGATCTGAGACGTCTCCTAACAACCAAACTGTGGATACTATACTTGGGTGTTTCTATACTTGGGTGTCTCACGGTCCCTACTGTCACGTCTTCAACTGGTCCAAAATGCTGCTGCTAGATTGCTGACAAGAACAAGGAAAAGAGAACATATTTCGCCAGTATGTATTGTTCTCTCTCCATTGGCTTCCAGTTGAACATCATACTGAGTTCAAAACACTTTTGTTTGTTTATAAGGGATTGCATGGACTGGGTCCTCCATACAGTACATTTCTGATCTCCTTTCAGCCCACCATAATGTTTTTAGAAATCTCAGGTCAACCAGTAGTCTACAGTTGACTGTCCCGAGGACATGTCTAAAATTAAAAGGAGATTGTGCCTTTTCTGTGGCCGCTCCACAGCTTTGGAACAATCTGCCATCTTATATAAAGACTGCACCTTCATATATTGATTTTAATTCGTTGCTTAAAACCCACTTATTTACTGCTGCTTATGGTCATAAGCGCCTGTAGTGGTATTCCATTGTTTTTGTGTATTGTTTATTTGTGGTTTTATGTATTACAGATACTTGTTTACACTTTGTACTAGCTTGGGAAAACCCAGACAACTTCCGACAAATTTACAGTAGATTTGCTCTGAGAGTTAGTCTGGCAAAGAGCTCATTCAAGCCCTTTTCCAATCCGTCGAAATCGAGGCACCAGTCCAAAAACGTTGGGGCAGGCTTTACACGAGGGATTTTGACACAGATTTTGTTGCCTACATTACAAAGATGGATGCCGCCGTCGAACATCACTTGTTCGAATCAGATATCGTGTCTGTTTCTCCGCCGCTCTGCATACGTCATCTCCTTCATCGCTCTGGGGTGCGTTTCCCGTACAACGACATAGTTCGCTGATTCACTGGTACGATGCATGAAAAATCAACTAGCTAGTCACGGCTGTTTCCCGAAACCCACTGTCGCAAAGTATCGTTCAACCACGTTGGTTTCGCACGTGGTGGAGTAATAACTACCTTTAATGAAACTGTTTGAGATCCAATTAACGCTAGATTTGTTTTATATAAATTACAGACATGTCATCTGAGGACTATTTCTAATTGTTCTCAGTTGTTTTGCTTTATTACCAGACTCAATATTTGGCTCGTTCTTACATAGTATGCACGTTCGCACTTGCGCACTCTTCAAACACGTTACTTCAAATCTTTTGACAAACTAAAAGACGGAAATTCCATTTGTATATATTCTAAATAAAAGACACCGGTTGTACTGAATGTCAGCTTGCTTATTTTGCTCAATATAAGGATTTATCATTGCAATATAGAAACGATGCCTCTAACCATAGGTCAAGAGCTGTCGTTCAAACCACACAACTTTGCGATGTTGTTTGCGAATGTTCGTTGGAACGAGGGCTTCGGGAAACACCGACTCGTTGAACTATGCTGATAAAGACGGAACTTCCGACCATAGTTGGCTAACGATGCTTTCGGGAAACGCACCCCTGATTGGTTTTAGGTCTATCCGCGATGTCCGTTTGTGACGCCCCTCTGGAAATGATTCGTCTATGATGCTTTGCCAGACCATAACTCAGTTACAACTGAGAATGGTCTGGTTTTAACCAACTTTGTACAGCACTTTGGCCAAAGCTGTTGTTTTTAAATGATATGCAATGCTAGCACGTTTGTAGTGTTTATAGGTGTGGGATTATTAGCAGAGAGGACTGTGTCCAGAGTGGACATTATCGAGTGCACTTATTCAATCTCACAGTTGACTGCAATACAGCGTACATCCAATGTACTCAACACCTAGAGAATACCCATAATCTACTGTGAGAGTAGCGCGCCAAATGAATTCCCGCATCTGACCAGAAGATAGCGCCTGCAGCTGAAAATCCATCCATCCATTTTCCAAACCGCTAGTCCAATGTGGGTACAGCGTAATAATTTGAATTGATTATTAAATTGTTTAATTAAGGTTTACATTAAGATACATATTTTCATCTTACCACTGGAGTTGCCAGTTTGCTAAGTTACAAATAATTTTTAATAGTGAATGACAAAACCCGTGAGTCTTAAACGAGTGAATGATTCAGTGATTCAGTCATAAAGCCGGTCACTCGTTTCATTCGTAAATAAATCAGTTTTTTTTCATATTCGATTTGGTTGAAAAAACTATTCTATTTCAGTCAATTGCCGCCACCTACTGGCGTAACAATGGAACTTGTATCAAAAAAGTTATGATGACCCTTCAATTCTCGAAATGAAATCTAGATTCACTGCAGTAGAAAGTATAGAAATCAATCCTTCAAATTGAGTTAACCAGAGGTGAATATTCTAGTAGTTTCCTTTCTTTCCAGATTGCGCTTTTGAACTCCAGACGAAGGGGTTTTTAATGGGTAGGTAGCGCTTAAAATAATCAAGGACCTGTAGGCGGATATCCGTCGAGAGGTCTTGATGTAAGAGAGAGGGTGCAAATGACACAAGCATGATGAGATCCTGTGGGAACAATGAGCTCTAGTGTCCTCTCAAATCCTACAACATGACGGCAGTCTAAACCGCTCCCTTTCTTTCACTCTTCCCGTGAATGGATGGGGAGAACAAGAGGCAGCGACAGAACAGAAGATGATGCTGAAAAGGGAAGAATGCTGTGGGAAGAAGCTAATTCATGCATGTTTTCACTGCCACATTGTCTGTATATCAGTGCTCTCTGTATGCTAGCTTTCGTAGGAGTTGTTTTACTCGAGCATGCTTTTATACAATAAGAATACACCCACATGCTGCCGCTCACTTTGCCGTTGGAGAGAGAGTGCACTATTGTGTTTATTATCACAGCTTTGAAAATCCTGTTCATGTTGACGTATGCAGATACCGAGCAAGTATACAAGGGAACTCAACACCAGTGTCAGGACGTTTGGACCGCAGCTATCTACAACCTTTGATAAAGCTGACAAGTTAGACTGCATATTTTAGCTCTGTATAGTACATTAGTAAAGTGTGCATTAGTGCAACCCACACATGTCTCAGATTCCCGTTGTGTGTTTATATGCAGGTTCATCTGGCAGTTAGGGTTGCACTTCAAAGGCTGGCTTGAGCGGTTTTGGAAAGTGAACACGAACCTAGCGTGGGCGCTATCTCTTTGTTTTGCTGTTAATTTTACAAGTCTTGGCTTTATGACCCCCTCCATAACAAAAGGAAATGTAAATTAAACCGGCTGTTACCTCACAAGCCCGATTCAGTTTGTGGGGAAAATTAAGGGCACTTGAGGAGAGAACAACAACAATTTGACCATTCCTTCTTTTTCGTCCACTATCTGGGTTTTTTGTTGGCTCTTTGTTTGTTTAGTTTCTCTTTTGTTTTACCTTGACTTGTGCTTTATCAATTCAGACGTATCTGACTCAAACAAATCCACTTTCGAGCTTTTAGACCTAAAATCAACTATTCTTTCCTTATCACACCTTTTACAGAAAAATACCATGGCATTACTACCTTTCAATATGTATTTTGATATAAAGTACGTTGGCGTAACATGTATTTGACCTTTAAAAAGTTTGGGATGGGTGGGATGTTAACAGTAATATTGTGAAATGTAAATTCCTTCCTGTGATGGCAAAGGTGAATTTTCAGTATCATTATGCCAGTCTCTAGTGTCACATGACCCTTCAGAAAACAATATAATATGCTAATTTGGTGCCCAAGAGATATTTCTTATTATAATCAATGCTGAAAACAGTTGTGCTGCTTAATATTTTGGTGTAAATTGTGCTAGAAAAGAAAAAATAAATCTAGCAACATTATAAATGTTTCTATTCTCTCTTTTGAGGAATTCGCATCCTTACTGAATAAAAATATTTTATACTTTTTAACAATAGTGGTGTTCAAAGTCACTGTAAAAAAAAATTCAAGATTTGTTATCACAACATTTTTTCTATTGTTAAATCAACTTAACTAATTTATTTAGTTCAGATAACTTTTTATTTTGAGTTTCTGATGATTTTCCTTCATTGTATTAACTCACTTTTTCCAGTTCAATCAACTTAAAATTTTAAGGCAACCAGGTTACTTATTTTTTTAAGTTAAACCAACAAATTTAAAAAAAAAAAAAAACCAAAAACTTGAATTTTTATTGAAAATTAAAATATATTAAATAAACATCTGGTCCTTTTCCCCCCCTATTTTGGTTCTATTTCAGTTATTTAAATAATTTGTAAATTATACCCTCATTTGTCATTTTAAAAAAAACATAATAAGCCTGTTATCTGTACAAAAGCAGCTTCACATTATGTAACACTTGAGTTAAAAACTTGCCAATGTACTTTGTAAATACCATATGAAAATGATAATCATTTATGACTATTGTATATATTGTTTGAAATGACCATTGTATTATGTCATTCCATCACTGTCCCATGGTACAGCCACAATAATAAGAGACTTTTGCTCTCCTTTCATCTGCGTGATTCCCATTTGTTTACTTTCCTGTCAGGGTCGGTTTGAGGTGGTGTCAGTGGCGTGTGCTAAGTTAGCCTGCCGTTCCCACTTCTATTTATTTAACCTCTTGTGGTCCCGCTTTCACGTCGCAGCTCATGAGGCTTTCGTTTCCCTTTCGGGAACGTGAAGATGAAAGATGACAGCAAAGCCTTGTGGATTCTGTCACAGTTTTCATCCAGCTGGACTTTGTGAGGCCAGATGTAGCGTTGGAGGATTCCCACTGCAAGAGAGGATGTCTATGCATGAAATAACAATTTCACAGTGTCAGGCACTTGTGTGTGTTGGCCAGCACTCCAGCTAAACCTCTGTGACTGCTCATTCAAGAAGTGTATTATTCATCACCCAGAGCCAACTCGTATTGATCCATTTAACTTATTCTGTCCTGAGAAACTCCTGTGATGGTTGACGATGTTACATTAATTAATTAATCATTATATATAAAAGTCTATATGATTTTGGTGCTTTGGAAAAGAGATTTGTGGTTTTGAACAAATTGAATTACTTTAGGGTGATTTTTTTGGGGGGTGAACTATCCTTTTAAACCAATAATATGCCTTTCCCACTTCTATTGAAGACTTTTTCAATTTATTCTCAACTTCCAGGTTAGTTGCAACAAGTAGAATTACCTGTTGGCTGGCTTAAGGCATTTCTCATTCTATTTATACCCTTCAAAGGCGGCACATGGCAGCACACACTGCTTATTTTTCCCATTAAAGGAAACAAGATTGAATAATGTGCACAGCATAAATGAGTCTTGGAGAGGATAGAGAAGGTTTAGTCAGGTTAATATTGATGAGCTCCTCTGAGGTGCTGTAATTCTAAACCTGTCTGATTTTACAGGATCTCCTTCTGAAGTTTTTTTTTATTTTATTTATTTTTTAATAGAAACTACTCAAGATATTAGCTTCAGGTAAAAGTAGTTCACCAGTGGTTCTGGAATGGGTTTGCTTCAGAACTATGTTATACTGTACAAAACATATTGTGGTTTATCTCGTTTATACTTGCACTTGAACCTATATTAACTACTCTGGATTAGGTCGCCTGATATTGATTTTTTGATGGCCATGCAATTTCTTCAATAAAATTTATATTTATTTTACAAATTTTACATTTACTTTACTAATATTATCAGCCACAGTGGCTGGTGAGCAGAAAAGTTAATGTAAAGCCCTCTTTGTATATATATTTAACTTGGTAAAAGCAAATTCGTAAAATAAACAGATATATACTTTAGATATACTTCCTATTATAGTATAATTTACAAATAAAGATGTTTAATAAATACATAATATTTAATAATATCTTAATATCTCAACTAAAGACCAGGTAATATATATATATATATATATATATCACCCATGGCAATATATTGGTCAACCACTAGTCTGGATGCATGCAAATACCCTTGTTGGCATGTGTCTAGTTTGGCTAGCCACAAGTGACAGATAAATTTGTGCCAAAATACCAAAAAACAATTTATTTGATAAAAACTATGCATGGTTTCATGGTCAGTTGCAGTATATCAATTGCATTAAGTGTTGTTTTCTTCCCCACAGTCCTCTCAGAATGCTCCTGTGACTCATTTTTAGATCATGACCCACCATTTGAGAAGCACTTTATTAGGCCACCTTGGTGGGGACATGTCAGCAGTGATGCGTCATGACCCATACATCTCATGAAATCATGTCCTCTTAATGGGAACTGCTTTTGATAATACAGAGGCTTCTGCAACAAGACCTAAAGTGGTGTTGTAGTTGAAGTTTGTCCAATTGTTGTCTGATCGTTTTGAAAGCGCACCCCCTGAAGCAGATAGACTTGGTGAGTGTTTCATATGATGTGGCGGATGAGCAGATGGTTTGGCACTGTCACTTTTATACATAATCATTTTCTCTGCTTGTCTCATAGGCCTGCCACGTTCTCAGCTGAGCCCGTGGCTGGCTGAAGCTAGTTGAAGTGGGAAATTGTTTTAGCCTCTGCCATTGTCTCCTCACTCCATTCACTGTGACACAGAACGAGACCCAGAGGAAGCACAGTGTCTTGTTGAATTACCTCACCTCCCTCCCAGTGCATTAGTCATCAAGACATAGAGCCTACCTGCAAGATTCAGGGCCAGATTTACTAAACAGGGCAAATTAGCGCGGAGCGCATTTCCAAAACGGCGCCGATGGCAATGGAAAGTTATGTGTGGTATCTACTGACGATGCTCAAATGAAAGAACTCAGTCAGATCATTTTCGTAATAACCACTGCAATCTACGAATTAGCGTCTGGTTTAAGACGTTCTTTTTTGGGTGGTAAATAATGGCACAAACACCGGTACATTGACAAACGCAAACTGTTAGTGAATCTGGCCCTTGGAGTTTTAACTTGCAAATAACCATAGAAAGATTTCCAAAAAATGGTAAAATCACACTTTACTATTCTTATTGAACATTGCCAGAATTTCGCCAGAGTTAAAATTTGATCGCAGTTTTAGAAGTTTTGGGGCACAGTCCTGCAGTGTGACTTCTCCTACGACTAACTGTCAAATAAAAAACCAATAGGAGCGCAGAACCTGATGACGCAATTAGTGAGACAACAACAAACCACTTGCTCCACACACATCTTTTTTTCCAAGCGGTCTTTTAAAATCATAATTAACGCTAGAGATTGTTTTTGTACTCTAGCTTCCATTTACATCCCACATAAATGGGGCTTAAAATCATCAATTAATGATGTAAAACTCTTGCCTAGAAATCTAGACGCACCCTAGCTAGCGGCAGCAAAAATTATTTCGCAGCCAGTGTGGTCTAGCAACTCTCCATAGACATTTTAGCTGGAAAAACCAAACTCTGGTCAGGCCAATCACATCGTGTATAGAGTCGGCGGGCGGGCTTAACATAATGACGACAGAGTTTCGATGGTTCACTACTTGAAAACAAAGAATGGCTGCTGCTGGCGAACAGCTTTCGTCTTTCGATTCGGCTTTGACCGCTACTCTGGATGATTTGAACTTAAGCTTTTCTTTGAAACCAGAGCGGAACGAAACTTGAGTCATTTAAAAAAAAAAAAAAGATGTGGTCAGAGTTTTGCCGACTGGATACGGTAAAAGTTTAATATTTCAACTTGTCCGCTGGTGGGAAAATGCATGGGACACAGCCGTCACCTTCTTTGTTGCTCTGATTGGTTGTAGCGCTATCCAATTGACCCTTCGCTAAGCCACGCCCGAAAACCGCCACTGGCCAATCATGTCTTAGCAACCGTAACTATGCGCGAGAGGTCTGGCAAGCTTTCGAACGAGGGAACATGCTGAAGCATTGTGCGTATGGATTGTGCAAATCTGATACCGGTATACTAAAAGTTTGGACGGGGGGAGAGGAATTTTCCTTCCAGAAAATCTAAAAGCCAAGGGGAGAAATGATTGGCGTGATCTAGCATCTATGTGCGAGACCCATTCACAACTACTGGTAAATGTAGACATGCTTAACAAAAACACCCATTGCTTGGAAATATTGACGGCTCTTTGGTCATAATGATAACGTAAAATAAGACGATTAAGAGACAAGACAAAGGCTCACTGAGAAACTTTAAAATATATTTCAGCATTTTGTTAATCGACGTCCTACTAACGTTACCCCTTACTAAGTAGCCTAACTTAACCCAATCCGATCGCGGCTCTCCCGGTATTAGTTATTCCACAAGATTTATTGATAAGCTGTTTGATTTATAATTATTACGATTATTTTCACATACCCTGCTGTGCATGAACACAGCTGTTCCTCAATTTGTGTTTCCCATTTGAACGGTCAGCGTATGAGGCGCTGTTGCTTGCGCTGGGACTAGGCTTTAACTTCAATTTTTAAGAAATTATTCTCTAATTGGTTGCATATAATGTCGTGAATATATCCCAAATGCATACTGTAGTCCATTTTGTCTTTCTCTCTCAGATATTTCACTTGTTCGCCAAAAATTACTAACTATCTCATTGAAATGTCTGATACCGGGTGCATCCACACTATAATAGATGGGCCAGCCGCGAAAGCTTGACAGGCGTAGCAACAGTAACTAGCGAGGGCGGGGCTTAGCGAAGGGTCAATTGCGTGCAGAGAGAATTTGAAAGACAACCGTTTATCCCACCCCTCTGATTGAGCCCCGTCAATGATGAGTTCTCAGACCTAACATCTTGATGTGGGTCTGGCATGCCAGGCTAGTAAAACTCCTGAGGTGTGTCTGTTTTTAACACGTCTTGACCACAGTCTGACAATAATGACGACTGAGATACCGTGTGACATGACTGCTGTAATGACAGAGAAGTGACATTTTATTAAATTATTCCTCTTCATTACGCCTGAATTTAATTGACAATTGTGTCCCTGTTGAATCCCAATGGCTTTGGTTGACACAAACACATCAAATTTAGTGTAATTTATTTCTGCCTTTGTTTATTTTTCTGATCACAGTGCCACAAAGTCTCACTCTGTCCTTTACAAAGATGAGCGCATCTGCAAAGTCAATATGGAAACAATTAGCATTGAATCCTTGAACATATAATAACAGGGCAAGTAAGTATTTGCAAATAATCCACTTCTGTCCGTTCTTTTTAAGACCCTCTTGTTTCTGGCTCTGTGGGGCGGTTCCTCCCTTCCTCCTGAACCGAGCTTCTTTTTCTGTTGATGAACTTGCATTTTATAGGTTTTTTCCCATTCCTTTCTTTCATGTGGCCAAGACTCTGTTTCCCATCAAGGCCTGTGATCCGACCACAACAAAGGCATCACATGGCGATACAGGGGGAAACTTGGTGACAGAGTGAGAAACGGTTGGAGGTTATATTATTACAACTACAAGAAGTGTGAAAGCTCATCATCAGGAAACTACAAGTGCAAATAGTCTCATTTTTTTCTAGAAATGGTGTTTCTTTGAATGCCGCTCGGCAACCCACACTGGGTTTTGACTACCCATTCATCTCGATGATGAACCTTCTTATCTGGTTCTTCCCAGTCAACTCGCTGCTTCCCTACACTACCGCAACTTAATGATGCCTGCCGACCACATCAAGTTAAGTTGCTGCTAATTGCTATCCTTCCCCGGGCCCTTCTTATTTCAGCCATCCTGTCTGGAAACCTTTTTTGCCGAGGTTAGCCACAGAAGCAAGATGTCTGCCGGCTCGTAACCCAACACCAATGCGATATGCAGTAGTAGAGGGTCATTACCCATCAAAGGGGTGACTCTTCGGGTAACTTTTGCCTTTTGCAGGTGAGCATTACGTAGTATAAATAGGAATAATGAGTCCTGTGCTGTGCGGAGAGTGGGCATGAAGGACGTTCATACCATTAGTAATGCATGGTGTGGCTGGCAGTAACTTGGTCCAAGATTACAAAGAGGAAATCATGATTGCTCTGGGAGATCAGACTCTCCAATGTGCCGTAAACTCTCTGAGCTCTCTGCGACAGCAGAACCCATCGATCGACCACTAATGGAATGGTCCAGTCACGCATTATTTATTGGCATGCTTTATGAATGTTAATCTGCTGCTTAAGTCTGTCACTGCGAGTCTTTTTGGATGAATGTTTCCATAAACTTTAACTGCAACCTTTATTATTAGCAGCACCATTTTGCACCATTTTTTTATTATTAGCAGCACCATCTATCTATCTATCTATCTATCTATCTATCTATCTATCTATCTATCTATCTATCTATCTATCTATCTATCTATCTATCTATCAATCTATCTGTCTGTCTATCATCTATCTGTCTGTCTGTCTATCTATCTATCTATCTATCTATCTATCTGTCTGTCTGTCTGTCTGTCTGTCTAACGTTCAATCTATCTGTCTGTCTATCTATCTATATATATATCTATCTGTCTGTCTGTCTGTCTGTCTATCTGTCTGTCTGTCTGTCTAACGTTCAATCTATCTGTCTGTCTAACGTTCTACCTATCTATCTATCTATCTATCTATCTATCTATCTATCTATCTATCTATCTATCTATCTATCTATCTATCTATCTATCTATCTATCTATCTATCAATCTATCTGTCTGTCTATCATCTATCTGTCTGTCTATCTATCTATCTATCTATCTGTCTGTCTGTCTGTCTGTCTGTCTGTCTAACGTTCAATCTATCTGTCTGTCTATCTATCTATATATATATCTATCTGTCTGTCTGTCTGTCTGTCTGTCTATCTGTCTGTCTGTCTGTCTAACGTTCAATCTATCTGTCTGTCTAACGTTCTACCTATCTATCTATCTATCTATCTATCTATCTATCTATCTATCTATCTATCTATCTATCTATCTATCTATCTATCTATCTATCTATCTATCTATCTATCTATCTATCTGTCTGTCTGTCTGTCTGTCTGTCTGTCTATCATCTATCTGTCTGTGTAACGTTCTGTCTGTCTGTCTGTCTGTCTGTCTGTCTGTCTATCTATCTATCTATCTATCTATCTATCTATCTATCTATCTATCGATCTATCTATCTATCTATCTGTCTGTCTGTCTGTCTGTCTATCATCTATCTGTCTGTCTATCTATCTATCTATCTATCTATCTATCTATCTATCTATCTATCTATCTATCTATCTATCTATCTATCTATCTATCTATCTATCTATCTATCTGTCTGTCTGTCTGTCTGTCTGTCTAATGTTCAATCTATCTATCTATCTATTTATCTATCTATCTATCTATCTATCTATCTATCTATCTATCTATCTATCTATCTATCTATCTATCTATCTATCTATCTATCTATCTGTCTGTCTGTCTGTCTGTCTGTCTGTCTGTCTGTCTAACGTTCAATCTATCTGTCTGTCTAACGTTCTACCTATCTATCTATCTATCTGTCTGTCTGTCTGTCTGTCTGTCTAATGTTCAATCTATCTATCTATCTATCTATCTATCTATCTATCTATCTATCTATCTATCTATCTATCTATCTATCTATCTATCTATCTATCTGTCTGTCTGTCTGTCTGTCTGTCTGTCTGTCTGTCTGTCTGTCTGTCTGTCTGTCTGCAAAAGAAAAGGTCATGCATGTTTGCAACAACATGAATAAATTGAATAAATAATGATTTTTAAAACATGGTCATCGTAATTCCCAAAACTCAACAATATTCATGTCCCAGGTTGTGTCTGTGTCTTGCCACCTGCATGACTTTAATTAAAATCTACATGACACCCACAAAGAAAAGCCTGTGATTTCACATTTTAATGAGGCCTGATATTCTTTCTTCTTGATTCCAGCGAGCACGACTTCCACAGCGCTGCCTGGACACTATCCAAGTGTTCTGCGGCTTTTACGGCTGTATTTTTTGATTGGATACAACTGTTTCAGTTGTGCGAGCAACAGCGCAAATGTCTTACCACATATGTAGCTGCACCCTATGTCCGTTTGCTCAAATGTGCTTTTTTCAGAGCCAGCCACCGGAAAGCATTTGCCCTTTTTTGAGGCAATCCAGCCTCACACAAATCAAAATGATTATTAGTGAGCGCTCATTTTAGGCAGTCCTGCCTGAAGTATGTAAATTGCATTTAATTAATGCCATTCAGGATATTTGTTCAGGGAGGTTGTGTGGTTTTTTGATTGGGTGCATGATGCCCTACTCATCCCCTGAAGGAAGGGCTCGACCCACATCAATGGGACATTCATGCTTGGAAAATCAAAGGCTAATTATTCCAGAATCTTCTCTGTGCTCCAATTTGCTGGAAATGTCTCCAATACTTTACTCACTTATGAATATTCTTACATATACGTATTAAATGAGTGGGGAAAAATAGCCCTAGAATATCTAGGGACTAGAATTTGGGATCTTAAACAACCACCCAAACAATTATTGCCACATAGCAATGGAAATTGCTTTGTTACTTATTATTATTAATATTCATTCATGGGATGCTATCCTTGCACGTTTTCATTTTCTTGGCTTTTGTAGATCTTAGAGAGCAGATCAGAATGGAGATGTTATCAGCTTATGAGGTAGCTCACATATGAAAGCCAGGGTTTAAATCCACGCTCTCACCACATACCAGCTTCCTCATTCAAACCAGAACTCAGTCCAAATTAGATGCTTTGAAGTCTAGAGCTTAGAAATACCAACAGATACCCTTTGATGGAATAGTTACCCTCTTGTTTATTTTGACTGTGCAAAAGTCCTGCGTCTCTGTTGTTTTTGGTTGATGAAATGGGGGGTTCCATATGGTTGCGTTCCAGAAATTTATTTTTTTTGTCCCTTTTTACAGTTTAGCCTTTGCTAGAAAATCACAGAAGGGTAAATAACAGAATTTCACCTGACTGTTGCACGCTTATGGAATTAGTTTGCAGACAGGTCATACAACACAAATACAATTATAAACCTGAATCATAATTGAATCATTTCTTCCGTTATAATTATTCACATCACCCCTTCCCTGCAGCGAAATCATGACTCATCCCAGGACAGCAGACTTGCATGCTAACAGATGCAATAACAAATGAGTGTGACTCCCCATATCCCTCACAATGTCTGCCAAAATGCTAAATGTTTTGTTTCTAAAATGTGATAATAATTAATTTCACATGGGATCTCCATCAAATAATGTATGAATATTTCTATCTGTACCAGCTACCCACAATCTGATTAAAATGTGTTTTCTGGAGAACATTTGGATTAAAAGAATATTTCGTCTTTTGACTCTTAGAATGTTATACAGCAAATGGAGAGGACTATAGAGGCAGACAGAACCAGACCAGCCTGCAAGGGGGGAGGCCGTGCCTTTTCTGGAACGAGACTTTCCAACATCCATACAACACCCTCAAATACCCCAATGGTGACGGAGGCCTTGGACCCCACAACTTCTGCAGGTCAGGCAAATAACGTATGGTTGAAAGGAAAGCAAAAAAATTGGGATGGGTTTACTATGGCACAGTGTAATGTCCAAGAAACATAAAAAAATCTGTTACTTTCTGGTGCTTTATTCTTAATGCATTGAGAATGCTTGTATTGGGAATATGATACTGACTTATTAAAGGATACTCCACTTTTTTTGGAAATAGGCTCATTTTTAGGGCCGTGCAAAAGTTAATTGCGATTAATCGCATCCAAAATAAAAGTCTGTTTTACATAATATATTTGTGTGTGCTGTATATAATTATTTTGTATATATAAATACCTATGCATGCATGTATATATTTAAGAATTATTTGCGCTTAAATTCTGTATATATATATATATATATATATAAATACATAATCTATATTATATAAATATAAATATTTTATATAGGAATAACACATTTTCTTAAACATATACATGCATGTGTGTGTATTTATATATACAAAATAATTATATACAGCACACACAAATATACTATGTAAACACAGACTTTTATTTTGGATGCGATTAATCGCAATTAACTTTTGCACAGCCCTACTCATTTTACAACTCCCCCAGAGTTATACATTTGAGTTTCACCATTTTCGTATCCATTCAGCCGATTTTCTGATATTTAGAAGAATATCAGTAACCAGACAGTTTCTGGTCTCATTGACTTCCATAGTAGGAAAAAAAATATACTATAGAAGTCAATGAGACCAGAAACTGTCTGATTACTGAAATTCTTCTAAATATCAGAAAATCAGCTGAATACATTCGAAAACGGTAAAACTCAACTGTTTAACTCTGGGGGAGTTGTAAAATGAGCCTGTTTCCAAAAAAAAAGTGGAGTGTCCCTTTAAGGTGGACCTGTTCCTTTAAATAAAAGAATGCATTTTTAAGAGAAAATAACCAAGAGGGACATTGTGTGATTTTGGCAATGTGGTGTAAGAATTTTATTGACACATTCTTCAGTGTCTTGTCTCACACTTTATGTCCTCAAAATTTCAGATGTTTTATTCATTGACAGTTTCTCACTGTCTATGACCATGAACCATATTTATATAAGCATCTAAAAAATGATTTAGTCCTGCTTTCCTGTAGCCCAAAGAGTAGAGCATTGGTGCTTGCAATGTCAAGATCATGGGTTTGATTCCCAGGGTGAAAATGGTAAATTGACTGCATTTATATAGCGCTTTCACAGACCCAATGGCCACAAAAGCGCTTTACATTTGCCTCACATTCACTCACTCATTTATACACCGCGACAGGAAAGCAAGAACCGATAAGAATGTAAATGTGTACCTTGAAATGCAATGTAAGTCGCTTTGGATAAAAGCGTCTGCCAAATTCATAAATGTGAATGTAAAAATGTCCTTTACTAAAAGGAAGCATTTGCGCTCATATTGTTGCTCAGAAAGTCATCCTGCTGTATTTGACTGTGGTCCATGAGTGTAGGTTTATTTTTTTTCAATCCATTATGTGGACTCAGCAGGGCTTGAAGAGTTTACGTTTGCAAAGTCGCCTCAAATCCCTCTGTACAGAAAACAAACGCAGCAGAGCGACAGCGTGGATGATCGATCGCCTCTTTCTCCCTTCAGCTTCACATTTGTTCTCTAGATGCACATGCTAACCCACCATGCAAGAAACAAAACGTTACTGTCATTGGCCTGTAATAAACAAATTGGTAATAGATTACACATATGCTGATGCAGTTGGTTCAGGCACACGTGTAACACAATATTCCAACCATAGTCTGTTTATAAAGTGTCAATTTGATAAAAATTCCTTTTTTTTTCTGGCTGAATTGGCAAATCTGTTGGAGTTCTTGGAGTTTCCTCAGTTGTTATGTCATTCCTTGGACTGACGATAGTAATTGAAAACACAAGGAAGTAGATGAAATATGGCAGTTATTTAGCCAAATTAAGGCCAATTACAGTTACAAACTTCTTAAGGCGAGACACTGCAGGTGAATAGGATAAAAATTTTAACTTACAGATATCACCATGAAACTTTACCAGTTGATTACTCGCATAAATAGAAGAAAAAAATATATTGCAAGTTTTCTGTAATTTTATGTTTAAATATGCTAATCAGGCTATATCAAATTAAATGCCCTATTTTTAGGCATAAAATGTCATATAAATCAGGCCAAGAATGATATATCAACAAATCCCTCTGAACAAACCTTCACAATATAGTTAGGAATACGGCTATAAAGTTTGGTGTATGTAGGTGCTACAAAAGTGGAAAATCGTCACTGGAAGTGTGAGAAAAACTAATTTTGAGAAAACGGCCTTTAAAGATTTTTATGGGATTGCGCATTTCGAGTTAAATGGCCCATTTTACTTTCATGATTGGTTGCTGAACAGGAAATGACCATGTTATGATCTGACAGACAGCATTGAAGAGGAGAGAGAGAGAGCTTTCTAATGGTGTGCACGATGACAGGGTGCAGATCGCAATCATGGTGCAGCGGGATGATTTAGAATGCCATCTTTTGAGGAATTTAGGCGAAATCTACACACGCAAACAGACCAAGTGTAGTAAAATAAAGACCTAAATGTGTATGTTGGACTTTTTTTCAGCACAAGTCTGAAAGACGACATGTTATTGATTACAAATTGATTACAAAGCCCAAAATCTCAAAATACCTGCTGTGTCTCACCTTAATTTTGTATTACGTATAGCTATTCTATGCCTTGGAATATGGCTTATATAGTCCATTGTTAAGGTACTTTGATTATTTGGAGTTAGACAAAAACATTTAAACCAGCTTTATTTGCCGTTTGCTTAGCTGTTAAAAAAAAAAACAGCTATTGTATACAACAGACCAACATAACAAGTTTAGCCAGGCTGGAGCAATGTCACCACTCACCAGCCTGATGACAGATCATGACAGACTTTTATGATCAATTTACTCTTTAAAACAGCCAATTCAACCATGAGGACGGGTGCTGGGGTTACTCTGTATACGTGTGTGTGTGTGCAGGTCCAGCAGACTGTATGATATGGGAAGTGAAAGCCGGATTCTGAACGGCAGACAGAGATTAAGTGAAAAGGGGGAGATCACCGTCAGGAACACCAGTGTTGATTTTAGGCACACGGTTGCATGGTGTTATGTCTGCTGTCTGTATGTAGGAATGCCTTTGTGTCATAACAGAATTTAGGTTTTTGACTTCACAAGATCTTGCCGAACTGGCTATACCACGGAAGACTTTTAGAAGTAGCATCAGCTTTAGAACTATCTATCTATCTATCTATCTATCTATCTATCTATCTATCTATCTATCGATCTATCTATCTATCTATCTATCTATCTATCTATCTATCTATCTATCTATCTATCTATCTATCTATCTATCTATCTATCTATCTATCTATCTATCCATCTATCTATCCATCTATCCATCCATCCATCCATCCATCCATCCATCCATCCATCCATCCATCCATCCATCCATCCATCCATCCATCCATCCATCCATCCATCCATCCATCCATCCATCCATCCATCCATCCATCCATCCATCCATCCATCCATCCATCCATCCATCCATCCATCCATCCATCAATACACACAGACATTTATACATACATACATTTTTAAGCGTTAAAAAGAGTCAGGGAAAATGAGACAGGTGTATGTTTTAAACGATATGACAACTGTTATTTGTGTAGTGAATGTTTTTATAGTTTCAATTACTTGTAAGAGAGGAATGCTTCTGGAAAGCTGCAAGTGTGTGTATGTGTGTGTGTTTCTTGAATGATGTCATAAACGTTTTGCATCTCTTTGTTAGCTTGTCTACACGCCATTTGACTTGAAAGAAAGAACTGCAGTCTTGTTATGTTGAGAGAGCCAGAGAGAGAGAGAGAGAGAGAGAGAGAGAAATGGAGGTGCCAAGTCTATAATATCCCTCACATTTCATCTTTATTGTGTGCTGTAAAATAGCTATGAAAACATTTAGAGATGGGGCAGAGAGGAAACGTCCCATTAATTGTGAATAAAAGGAGCAATGAATGTTGGAGATTTAGACGGAAAGGTCTACAACTCATAAGCTTCCTCTCAGATCTGTTCACCTGTTTCTACACCTTACAGAAAGAGCAATCATAAACGGTACTTAACTTTAATAGTACACAAATAGCATTGTTTAATCCGGGTTTTAAGGTAAATCCCAGTTCTAGAAAAAGATTGTGTGTTTATACTATTTATTTTGCAGATGCTTATATTCTATCCATTCATGCATTTGTTAGCACCAAAACATACCATGCAGGGCTCCAGAATGGTTGCAAATGCAGTATGATATCAAAATGTGCTACAATAATTTGGGAAAACTGTATCCATCCGTATGCTGTTTCATGTCATATCACAGGGAAATGAAAACAGTGTGAATTATGATGGTCGATTCAATAACAAATGACTCTTATGAACTGGTTCGTCATAAAGATTTACAAAAATAGGTTCAAAGTCGCTGGTGAATTAGCGTTTGGAATCAGACTCTCGCAGTGACTCATTCAGAGCCGTTACTGAGTTCACAACTGACTCCCTCAATGACCCATTCAAAATAATCACAGTAGACATATATAATAAATACTAAACGTCCCATCACAAGTGGGACAGTTGTGGGACAATTGTAATGCCCTGACTTATTGGACATGTTCCACGGTGTTCTCTAAAGTACCATGTAAATACTGTTTTACATAAATATAGTTAGTTAGTTAGTTAGTTAGTTAGTTAGTTAGTTAATTAGTTAAACTTTTTATTTGTCCCCTTAGGGTGATTTGGTTTGCAGCAAGACATACGTAGACACAGGACAAACACAAATATAAAACCGAAATACATAAAGTACTTAATAGTACAGGCACTAGTTACAGTAGAATTGAGAATAAAGATTAGCCAAGTGCTAATAGAATTATGTGCTCTATTTCTAAAATGGGCTTCCAATTCGACAGCCACATATTAAAAAGAAACATCTGACACTGTTCATCATAAAAAACAATATAGCAACACAGGAGGACATTTTCCAGGACAATCACCATTTCATTGACAACATCATCAACGTCAATACTATACAGATTAAGGATGGTTGTATAAACAGTAGCAAATATACATAAATCAAAGTAGTCAATGTTGTGAATAATGATATTTTCTCTGTATTCAGTGTAAATCAATGGTATATCAATTATAGGCTGATTATTTTTTTGCTGCTTTGTATATTATTTCCCAGAGAAACTTTAAAGTTTAATTTTCAATCCTCAATCTGTCAAGAGTTTAGCTTAAGCAAAAGTGCAAGCAATCGTTATGCATTTGTGGCATCACTGTTGTTTTCTTGAGTGGTTTGTTAGCCACTTTCAGGTGTCAGTTCAGTGAGGCAGGCTTGAATTGTTGTGGTTGAATCAACGCGTAATGCCGCAAGAGTGTCTGTGTGTAATATAGATACAATAGATTCTGACAACCAAACTCTCAAAAGTGTTGGACGTGCATCTCGAATTACAGTTTTTTTTATTCGCTTTGGTACTATTTTCACAAGTAAGGTGTACATTTTCAAAACTCTTAGTACAAAAATCCAAACTGATCACACTTGTAACGCAGCTAGTCATTCTTTCAAAACCTGATGTAATGCTTTCAGTCAGTTGCACATGTTTTCAGTCCACATAATAATTATTTCAAACACAAGATTATTGTAATATGTAATGAGAACATTTGGTTTAATCACTGAAACACAACAATATGATCTTCTTTCAGTTTAGTACTTTTAACAATCAGTTCATCCAACAGCAAACAATGCAAGATACATGTTTCAAATCGGCCTTAGAAGTGCTGAAATGAATATGCTACAGTACTATAAAAGACAGATTACACAGTTTTACTGTAACATTAGGCAATACACTTACAGTACCCAACATTTACATAATCTATAATTTCCAAATATCCATCATATATGTAGGCCTACAAATGAAGGATCAATGAAGACATCCTTTACAATCATTTAGGCAAATTATTCTTTTTATTTTTCAGATATAATTGTAATATAGGTATACTTTCTATAATGAAATGTAACTAAAGAAGAACAAAACATAACATTTAGTGCACACATTACAGTACATAGTGGCCAATTGTGGTCAGACTGTGAAAAAAATTGTGAAAAAAAAAATAGCTATAACGAGTATTCATCATGTGTGGTTACTGGTTACATGTAATTTAAATATTCATACAAACACACATTTTATTCCTGTAGTTCTCAAAATCCATATACTGTATATTGCTGAAATGAAAATCTATAGGTTTACCAAATGATTAATTGATTAACCATTAAGATCTGTTGGATTAAATAATAGACAAAAGTATTAAACTGAACAAAAAGAGATGCAAATCAAAAGTTTGAGAGCTTTATGAAAGGCAGTTACTGTGAATGAAACAATAATGTAGATGAAACACTTATTTTGTGTTGTGAAAAGGATACTTTGTGATTGTGTGAATTGTACTAACACAGTTGAAAACATGATGAAATGTTTGAAAAAAGTGCACTTTTGATGATCTGTTGTGATATTAGCACTAAGAGTTTTGAAAATGTACACCTTACTTGTGAAAATAGTACCAAAGCGAATAAAAAAACTGTATTACTGTTTGTCGAACAAGTCCTAACTCGGCCCCATTTTAAAGCTGCATAAAATAACTATGTTAGCTACATTACAAAAGGACATGATTGTCTAATTGCCTGTTTTGTCATTTTTATTTGATTTAGAAGTGTCAGCACTTGTACAGGCTCATGCTTGAGTTTCATTCCTGCTGTAGCATATGTTTGCCATGTTGACCAAGCACAGCTCTGAGCGTATTAGGCAAATTTCCCGTGCTCATATTTGCTTTGGATACTGGTTAGCTGCAGAGGGCTAATAGTGTGGCTGAAGTTGGCGTTCAAGAAAAAGCTATTTTCAGCCTTTCCTTGCTATTGTTACAGTATTCGACTGCACCAGTCTGTCTTTGTCTTCACTACACTTCCCAGAATCCTTATTGTCTCCACACCTGGAATCACTCCCTCATCCCCCACCTGTTCTTCGTCATCATCCGTGTCACCTGTCCTCACCTCGTTATTGTTAGTTTGTATCTATATTTAGTTTCCTTCTGCCCAGTCTGTCCTGTACGTTCTTGGTTATGTTATTGTGTGTGTAACCTGTCTGTCTGTATCCACCCTGAAGCTTCTGCCTTCTTGCCATGATAACTGTAGATCATGCTTTTGTTGTTAAAGAATCTTAGGTTTGTTTTATGAATAGCCCTGTGCCAGAGTTGTAAAAGTTTATCATAAATTTTATGATTATGGTGCATGGAAAGCGTTCAAAAGATTTTCTTATTAAGGAAAATCTTTTGAACGCAAGCCAGACAATAACAGCTGGTTTTCTCTCAGTTCATATGGCCAGTAATGCTGAACTTAGTCTCAGGTGTTTTTAGTAAGAGTTTGGAACTGTAGGGGATGGTTCACCCAAAAATGAAAATTCGATCATAATTTGTTCATTCTCAAATCATTCCAACCTCAGTATGACTTTCTTCTGTAAGAGATGGTTTGAGATGGTGGCCATAACTCATATGGCATAATTTGGTCTTAGAATAGTTTAATGAGAAACGTTTTAGTCCATAATATTAATTGCAGACTTTGACTGCAGCTATATTTGCAGATTTCAGCAGAGCTTGAGACATTGTTGAGATATGTTCTGAAACACTGGAGAAACATGCTTTCCTGGGGAATTTTGCTCATGGAAAATGTCTGAGAGATAGCAGGAGACTGTTTGCTTTCCATATCATTACTGTCCACAATTATGAAATTAATTAAGAAAGAAAGAATCCAAAAGACCACTAATAAAATGCTTCTATTTTTTATACAAATATGACAACTCTCTGAGTGTTTGGCATGGTGATGGATATGACAATGTTGATATGTTTGGTCTTGGTGGAATTTGCTACTGCCAATAGTTAAGTCAAGTCATCTTCATTTATATAGTGCCTTTCACAATAAAGATTGTTTCAAAGCAGCTTTACATTGATAACAGGAAATAATGCAACAAAGTTTATTTCTACTGTACTTTATCTAGAAGAAAATAGGTTCATGGTCCATTTTAAGTAAGTTTAGTGATGGTTCAATACATACACATGCTGTTTGAGCCAGTAAGACATGCTGATGTACAATATAGTACATGAAGTACCCATATACCCATTTAGCTGTGGAGAATGATGTGATTGCAAGCAAATTGAGTTGAGGAACGATCAGCCTGTACCCTCTAGAGTTTCATGACAGAACTTTGTATTTACTTTTCCAATTAAATTGTCAGAAGGACAAATTGAGTGAAAAACAATTTCACAATTTTTCCCTCTTTTGTGCCGTTCTAAAGAACACCGGAAGCATGAACATCTGACCATTTGTACAGAGACTTGGTCGGTGTCACAAATTTGATTACAGACCTAAATAGTGCAGAATTTCTGTCTCGCACACCATCATATTTTATTGTTTATTTATTTCTTTTTTCCAGATTTTAGATTGCGAATCCCAGATTTTCACTGTAGTCTTACTGTGTTAACAGTATAAAATTGTGTATTTACAATTAATTAGAATATGAGAACTCATTGGTAATGGTTGTTTCCTTGGGGCAGTTCTAAAGTTTATAAATCTCTAAAGGAAGGGGTAATCCCCCATCCCATAAACCAGCCCGGACAGATGATGATCCCATCGTTACGGTAACACATGAAAGGCCCTGAGATTCTACACTCATTTTCTGAAGGGACTTGACCCTGCAGGCTTAAGCGGACACACACACTTAGCATCATAAAGTACACTTTTGCACACACACGTCCACACATTTCGAGTCCTGAGGGCAAACAGACCTGTGTTTGGTGATCAAAGCCACCTATTATATCTGGCATGGTACTTCACCCCAGCATTCTCTGTGGCTGTGCTTTTCTCTAACCATTGAGGGAAGGAGGGGAGTGATTAGAGGTTAAACAGATAAATTAATTTAAATATTAGTTTACTAGTGCATATGCAATAGTTTTGTGTCAGTTAGTCAGTTGCTTAGACACGAGTCATTTAAGGTACTTGCATGGTAATTTGGAGTCCTTTTTGAAACTTGAAAACTGTAGTCCCCATTCAGCCAGTCTAATTTTGTATTCTGCAATCAGAATTTAAGTTAATTACTCATAATCTTCCCCTCCAGTGAGCTTCTAACAGTTGCCAACACTCCTTTGAGTTGAGTTTAACTCAAGAACCAGAAAAGTCAAATTCATGAAAAAAATATTAAAAATAAGAACATTTTGATCACATTTTTGGAGATTGTTTCTTGGCACGTTCATGAGAAGGAGTGTTGTTAGCGATGAACAATTACATTTTGAATTAAATTAAAGTTGTATCAGCCACTTTTATGGTGCTTTTTTGTCATTTTGTAGCTTGGCTGGCCCCAGTTCTCATTCACTTTCATTAAAAAGAGTTTCCAAAGCTATTCTTCAAAATGTCACCTTTTGAGTTCCACAGAAGATCAAATGTTCCGTGGGTTTGGAACAATATGATGGTGACTAAATGATGACCGAATTTTCAGTTTTGGGTGCACTGTTCCTTTAAGTGCTCCCCATGTGACCCTAGAGGCAGACTGGATCAGATAAAGCCATATAGAAACCTGGCACAGTGTATGAGTGTGTTTATGTGTGTCTGCCAACGGGAAAGATTCCTCTTATAATCTAATCTCCTCCATTGAACCTCAATTGCCCTCAAGTCTTCAACTCCAAACAGGTGTCTTTCCTAAAGAGGAGAATACATTATTCAAAAAAAAAAAAAAAAAAACCTATGCAAAAAAAAAACCATTATACTTGACTGAGTCATAATGAAAATCCCATCAGGCTGGAGGGGTTTGTCGAACTTGATGGTCGAAATACACACACCGCTCCAAATCCAGACTGGTTTGTTAGCAGGCCAGATCTCATTCTCCTCAACAGAAAAGGGGAAGAAAAAAAAAGTAGGGAAAAATGGGAGATGTTTAACTGACTCCAACGTGAGGTTAAGTTTCCCCCGGACACAAAAAAGAAAGCACATGAAAAGACGCTTCACTCAATACACTTTCCTGTTGTAAAGAGAAAAGAAGAGAAGCTGGAAAGTGTTTTTGATGGGGGAAGAAAAGACCGTGGCACGCCCTTTTGATTCCACCGCACAATGGCTGAAATCAGATAGCTGTCGCCTCAGGGTCGAGCTCGAGATGTTGAATTGTGGCTCCTTAAAGACAAGAAGAATAGCCTTTCTCGCAATTATCGTTATTTCTGACGGCGCGGGCACCCGTAGCGCACGTGAAGGGGCATTCGGCCGGGTTGTTTTATGATGAATGTTCTGGTTCAAAAAGAAATCAACCAATCACTGTCTCGTCTAGCTGTGCGGCTGTAATCAATACTCGGTTTTGAAGGCTTTTTGGGGTTTGGGCATCAAGGTTTAAAGTACGCACCGGAGAGCTTAAAGGGGTTTTGAAGCAGACAAAGCCGGAGAACTCCGCAGGTCACTGTCTGGAAATGAACAAAGCCCTTCCCTGGGCCCTCGCGTAGACGCAGACCTGAAGGTGGACATGCTTGGATGGACAGGGCAGGGGGAGAGAAAGAGGCTCAATAAAGCACATAGGTTCCCGCTGTAGGGGGTGTTTCTGTCTGACTGACAACCCATGAAAAGGCTTTTCTCTTCGGTGACAGCTACGCTTGAGCTAAATTACATGCAGTAACTAACTAAAGGCAGTGATGCGACTAAATTAACATTTTTCAATATGGCGTGACAATTTCTCAGCTGTTTTCAAGGTACACTACCAGTATCATTTGGAGTCAGTAGCAAGCAACCATGCATGTCATTGATCAAAATTGACAGTAAAGACTTTTGCATTTTCCTAAACAAAAATCTATTTCAAATAAATGCTGTTCTTTTGAACTTTCTATTCACCAAAGGACTTTTAATGTTAAGCTAATATTAAGCAGTTTTCAACATTGATAAGAATTGTTTCCTGAGCACAAATTGCTGCTGGAAATTTTTAAATTGTAGGAATATTTCACAATATTACTATTTTTACTTAAATTGTTCGTCAGATTAATGCAGCCTTGGTGAACATAAGAAATAAGACTTGAACGTTAGTGTAGTTCACTTTTTTATGTCAAATTATATTGCATATTTATATTATATTTTAAAAATGTTGAACTTTTTCTCTTTCTCAGATTTGATAGTCTGAATCATTCAGACTGTTTATTTTAATTATCAGGTTTATTAAAAATTCATTGATTCATTTGAATCATCATTGAATTGTGTTCTTGAAACTTCCTGACTTTTTTGAAAGTTATAGACCATTTTGCAAGATGTAAACAAAACTGGTCCAGAAGCACTTCCTGTTTCAGTTTTTTAACTCTACATAAAAGCTGGGATAAAATACAACCAACAGAACATATAAAACTTAATCAAAAAGTTAAACAAACATCTTTAAGATGTTTTCTTTACATGTGAAATAAAGAAAACAGTTACAAACTGAAACAGGAAGTGTTTCCCCAGATAGCAAACTGACATTGAATCAACGTGGAAACGACGTCTCTCATGACATTGAAACAACGTTGATTTTGCTCATCGAATTAACGTTGAACCAACGTCAGACGCGGCATTCTTCAAAGCTAAATGAAAATCGAAAATTGGTTTGCTTTCATAACGTTGAAACAACGCGTTGATTTCAAGTTGATTTTCCGTTAGTTTTGAAAGAATGACGCGTCTGACGTTGGTTCAACGTTAATTCGATGAGCAAAACAATGTCAGATCAACGTTGTTTCGATGTCATATTTCCACGTTGATTCAATGTCAGTTTGCTATCTGGGTCTGGACCAGTGTTGTTTACATCTTGCAAAATGGTCTATATTAAACTGTCTGAAAACAAAACAGTGTTCACTAACTTTCTAAATATGTTCATCATGGTCCATTTCTTTATAATCGCATCCTAGTAATATATCAACATTCTAACTACTCTAAAGTTGTTGTTTGTTTGTTTGTCATTTCATACTCATATTCATATTTCCAGTCCAGTCCTCTTTAGAAAATTAAATAAATATTTATTTCCTTGTTCACTCTTCCTATATTCTGAACTTGTTGGTTTGCCATGCTGCCTCTTTTATCCTGGCAACTTCCTGTTTCATGTCAGGTGATCGCTCACATGACAGGAAGCCTCATAATCATTTAAAGACATACACACATAAAATAGATAAGAGGAATAAAATGGACTAAAATGACTAAGACAACATGTAAACCAATTAAAACTCTAATATACATAAAATCATGAAAAAGTCATGAAACTTGATTGTTGTTGAAGTGAACTAATTTGGTTCAATTTTGCAGTTGTAAACTAGTCTCTTTCTCGCACAGGAACCCAGATGGAGATGTCCGGCCATGGTGTTACATCGCAGATCTTGAAGACGGAATCTACTGGAAATACTGTGATATTCCGACCTGCCAAAGTAAGTGTTTAAAGTGGGGAAAATAACATCGAATCAACAATGAGCACAAGTTAAAGCAGGAACCTGCCCAAAAACTTTTAGGTTCCCATCATCTGGATTATAAAACTGATGTGCAAAACCGCATTTTTGGAAAGGACTCTTAATTGCTCCATCAGAAATCACACTGTCCCAGCATGCACAGATATGTTTGCAGTGCTTGTCATCACTTGATTTTTTTTGCATTTTCCATCCAGAGGGTGTACTGTGTGTTGAAAGTATGTGTTTACCTCAAATTTATAGGGTTCAGATTATCAATGTATTTGTTTGCAGTATTATTTCATATAATCAGTGCAGACTTCTCTTTCTTTCTTGGTGTTAGTGAATAGTGTAAGTCTTTCTGTGCATGTCTCGAGGGCGTGTGTGCATGTGCATACAAATGCAAACCCATTTTTCTGTCTGTCAGATTTGTATAATCCCACTATGTGTTTTCTATTGTACTGGCAGAGAAAGAGAATGCGTGTGTGTGTGTGTGTGTGTGTGTGTGTGTGTAATCTGATATCCCCAGCTCCTCAGTTTCTTCTCACTAATCACACCCAATAAACAAGAGCTGGCACACAGTATCACAGGATGGGTAGAGCATGAATACAAAACTTAACAGCTGTGACATACACCAGGAAACAATCTCAGTAGTTAGAGATCAGTCTGAAGTTCACTTACATGTGTGATTCTACAGCCATATCAATCATGACAAGTAAATGTGTAAATGAAGACAGTCAAATTAGCATGTTAATTTAGCTCAATTAATTAGAAAAAAAATGTATGGATGACACTGGAGCAATTCAAGCTTAATGTACCATGTTTTAGCAAATCTGCAGTTCCAAAGTTATATTCTGTTTAAGTTGATGCAAACTAAAGTGGATCCTCCAGGTACGCGTGCATATGGGGGAACGTATATTCTGTTCAATTCATGTTTCTTATTGTGTTATGGTCCTATAGAAATTAAATGTTTCTTGATTACAAATTCAGCTTATCATAATGACTTCTGCAGAAGATTAAAGAAATTGCAGAAGATTAAAGAAAAAGATCACCATTCTGGATAATGTTATTATTGACTGTATACACAGGTACAAAAGCTATCACTGGGTCTGTACCTTTTCAAAAGGTACACTTTTGTACCCAAAGGCTGCATATTGGTACCTTAGTGGTACATATTACCACCTAAAATACACATATTAGCACCTAAAATGGACATATTAGGACCTAAAATGTACATATTAGCTCCTGAAATGGACATATTAGGACCTAAAATGTACATATTACGACCTAAAATAGACATATTAGCACCTAAAATGGACATATTAGCACCTAAAATGTACATATTGGGACCGAAAATAGACATATTAGCACCTAAAATGTACATATTAGCACCTAAAATGTACTTGTTATGACCTAAAATAGACATATTAGCACCTAAAATGGACATGTTAGGACCTAAAATGGACATGTTAGGACCTAAAATGTACATATTAGCTCCTGAAATGGACATATTAGGACCTAAAATGTACATATTAGCACCTACAATGGACATGTTAGCTCCTGAAATGGACATATTAGCACCTAAAATGTACATACAGTATTAGGACCTAAAATGTACATATTAGCTCCTGAAATGGACATATTAGCACCTAAAATGTACATATTAACACTTAAAATGTACATTATAGTATCTAAAATATACATATTATCACCTAAAATGTACAAATTAACACCTACTGTAAAATGTACATATTAACACCTAAAATGTACTTATTAGAACCTAAAATGTACATATTAGCACCTGAAATGGACAAAAGTTTACCTTTTGAAAAGGTACAGCCCCAGTGACAGCTTTTGTGCCTTTTTTCTGATATATACTGTGTATATGTATATATGAGAGAGAGAGAGAGAATCTTTAATTAAAATCTAGTTAGGATTGTTGTTTATGGCAATCCCATCAATTTGATCTTTTTTCCCCAATCACATCCACTCCTGTTCTATAGTGGTTTGTTAAGGCCTGCTTCCCATCTCTGGCTGGTGGTGCGTGACTATAAGTTTCCTCCATCTCCGTATTCACTGTCCAGTACAACTGCACTCACTGACCCATTTCCCAAAAGAGCCATACACCCATTAATCTGTCTGGACGCCCAGTATCTCTGTGCCCGAGTGGCGCTAACAAAGCCCACCCAACTAATGCCCCTCTGGGCTGAGGCTGTCTTGGACGGCAGGCAAATTTAGGACAGCTTTTGTCATAGCCAGTTGTCTTCTCTGTTAGGCTCACTGCTTTGAGTCTGGTTTACCGTAAATGTGTTTGTGTGTACCGGCTTGTAACCCATCTGTTGTTTTTTTTCATGTCCCAGATTCCCTTCAGCTCTCAGGGCATCGCCCATATCAAGTACAATCATTCGCATGCTTCTGTTTCGGCTTGGATATCATTAGATAGGTCTTGGGTCTTGGGTGGTGCCCTAAAGCCCCGATGCCCACAATGTTTGCCAATGAATGGAAAGGTGATTTGTTGGACTTTTTAGCTCCAGGCAGTTGTTATGCTGTAAAATCAGAAAGCAGTCGGAGCAATTGTAGCATCACAATCGACACGCGTACATGCACCTGAGGCTGTTTCCCTATTTGTAATGTGGGATGAAAGAACAGAATTTGCCCCAATCTCCATTAGGCACGCTGTCATGTGCAAAATGACACTTATCTTTGCAGCACGTAGAGAGAGGTCGATTTTCGCCTTTGTTTGTTCTGTTTTGGTGGCGTTTTTTGTTCTCTGAATAACAATAACCTGTTTTAGATATCATGTTAACCTTCTGCAGACTTTTTGTCATTTTACCAACCCGCACACACACATAATTAAGTATTAGTTTATAATATCTAGAAAAGATAATATGTAGAAAAGCCTTTCTGTATGTAACGGACGGACTTGATGTTTATTTATATACTGTCAGAATCAGCGCTGATCTGAATCACTCAGTGTGCAGATAAACTTGGGATGGTTACTATGTTTACTTTCACTTTTATAGTATGTGAATATTCAGCATGTAGGTTTAGTGCCAAATAATTGGGATGGTTAACAGTCAAATGTGAGTCATAAGAGAACCAGCTGCATTCCTCACAGTTACTGTAGGTTATTTTCTTAAAGCGAACAACAACATTATCTGTTAAAGGTGCATTTTTTTGTCACAGGTGTGTATGTGTGTGTGTGTGTGTGTGTGTGATGGTTGGCTCAGGGTGATGTTTGGATTTGCTCTTTAACTTCCTGCAATAACAGATGAGAAGATTGGTCTCAGTGCCACATTTACACTGACAGATCTAATAGTAATTTAAGGAATTGAATCATTCTGGGTTTGATTCCTTTTTTAATTCTGATTACATTAATAATTTTTTTTTTGTACTTTTAAAGTCTTTTTTGATATATTTATTAATTTGGTCATTTTTATACAATGCTACTTCCAAAACATTTATCTTTAATTAGCTGTCATATGCACAACCATTCAGTAACTGCTCTGATTCATATCTCACAAGCCTTACAATAAACAACACAATAGCTTTATATGTTTGATTCTGAAGGGAACTGACTCATAAGATTCATTTTTTTATTACCCAAAAAAGAGCTGACTCACAATAATCATTTGTAGGGGAATTGGATTTCAGTGTTTGGACTATGTTTTTGATTCACTAAAAAGTAATGACTCTTAAGAATCAATCATTCGGGAATCAGACTGGTTGCACTGTATTAGATATGCATGATTTTGGATAAATCGAGAATTTTTTTCTCTAAAATAGAGATCATGATTCTCCCACGATTCTGACTAGATTGTGACAAAAACATGACAAAATGTTAATTGTTGCAGTCTATAAAAATATTTTATTTGAATGAATTCTTTTTTTTTTAAGTTTGAATGAATGATTCAATGACTCGTTTCATTACTGGATGAATCAGCGTTTTTGAACAAATCTCTTGAATGAATCCATTTTTTAACTGGCATTTGTTGCCACCTACTGGTGCAATGATGTAATTGATATGACCTTTATTTAAATCGTCAAGTTATTTTGATCACTTCTGTAGACATCAGTGTTAATATCCAAACTATGAATTTTTATTTCAATACTTATGTGATAATTTGCATTATTGTAAATAATGATAATGTGTGGTTGAAGAGACCGTTTGTGAAGTTGTTTCCATGACAACTGCTCTCTCTGGGTTACCAGCAGCTCTAACGAAAATCTGAATGTTCGCTGTGAGCCTACTTGTCAATGATTGGACATTTAAAGCGAAAACGCGACTTTTAAAGGAGTAGTTCACGTTTAAAAAAACTTTTGCTGATAATTTACTCACCCCCATGTCATCCAAGATGTCCATGTCCAAGAAATTTTTTGATGAACACATTTCAGGATTTTTCTCCATATAATGGACTTTACTGGCCACCAAACGGTTCAAATGAGAGTTTCATTGCAGCTTCAAAGGGCTTTGACACCAGACGATGAATAAGGATCTTATCTAGTTAAACGATCATTTAAAAAAAAAATAACAAAGTTTAAGTTTTATAAGCACAAATGCTCGCCTTGCTCTGTTCTGTGATGCACGTTCATGACTCTCCTGTTCGAACTCGTTCCTCAAAATAAACAAATCTTTATTCGAGTCATTTCGTTCCAAATGGCTCGAAAAAAGATTCGTTTAAATTCGTTCATCAAAATGAATGAATCTTTTTTCGAGTCATTTCGTTCCAAATGATTCGAAGTTTTACATACATTCCGAATCATAAACATCTTAAAGACATATTCTAAACGTCTATTTGACATCTGACAGGAAACGTCCTATAGACGTCTTCATTAACGAAACAAAGTACAAACTCCAAATTGCTGTTCTTTTTCCGCGTTCAGCAGATGTTAAGGTACCCTCTTGTGTTTTAGGAGAAGAAAAGCAGGTGATATGTTCTTCTGTCTCTCTAAATTCTTAGGGTCGCCCGTACCTCATGACCCAGGGCAGGTCCAGCGAGGTTTGAGAGATGAGATCCATACAGCTCTTTTCACTGCTCATTCCTGTTGTTTAATTTTTCCAGCCTCCGAAAACCCTTTAATTATTCTATTTCTATTGAGAACGCCTCCTTCAATCTTTAATTAAGCATGCAGTCACTCCCTGAAGGGCATGGCGGTGAAAAGCATTGATCTCTGCCTCAATTGTGTCGTAACACGGCCTCCGGCACGACTAATGCAATGTGGTCGCCGGCTTGCAGTTATGCAGCTTGCAGCCTGTTAAAGGGTCGATGGTATTGTTTGTGTTCCTTGCATGTTGTACTCCAACCGAAGATTTATACTCAAGATGTTTGGAACGACCCCGTTGACTTGTCCCTTTGATTTTCACTTTTTCTCTCTCCCAGTGTAAATCTCAGCTGCTAAATGTATGATAGATACAAGGGTCATGGGTAAAGTGCGGCATAACGCAAACAGAAACTCAGTCAGAAACGCCTGCCTTATAAACAAAGCTACACTGTCAAATTCCCCCGAGCAGAAAATGAAAGCATATTAATAGTCTGTTTTTTGTGGAATGATCCACAACATCAACAAATTAATTTCACTCCGAAGCAGATCCAGCTGTTATAACTGTACAAAAAAAAAAAAAGTTAAACCAAAACAGATGTATTCTGGCTTGGACAAGTGTGTCTGTAACAGGAGGGAGCCTGCCTAAACAGGAACACAACTTTAGTATCTGAATTATTGACAGACACGCATTACTAAAAACAGAATAGAGGATGAGGACTTTTGAATGATTCACCAACAAATCACCAAACCCCAGATGCTTAATATAGTCATTTTATAGCTGTTTTACACCAAAGTGTGAAGTGCAGCACTAAAACTAGATAATTGCTGGAGGTTAAAAACCCTCCTCTACCCAAACTGCACTGTGTGTCCAGATGTGAAGTGACAATTTCAAAATAGAAATGTTAAATAAATGCTTAATTTGCAAGATATTTATATGTAAATTCATTTCAAGTTATTTGAATATTTTAATAATTTTATCTCTTGATATGATCAATATCATTAATCATAGTTTCTGCATCTTCTTCACTTGTGTTTTGATCAGGAGATTCAGCAGATGTGTAATAGCGCCCCCTACTAGCCTGGCTAACGCCAGACCACGTATCATTGAGAATGAGACGTGGTCTGGAAACCACATGTTCATTTTCTCGTATTTGAGGCGTGGTTTATTATTGGGTGCTACAAATGTCTATCAAATGCGCCTGTACTGTACGTAGCTCATAGCCAATCGGTTCAGTGATACCAGAGAATGTACACTCTTAGAATAAATGGTTCTATTTAGAACCAGAAATGGTTCCATCCCCCGCTTCATATATGGAACTCCAAAATTGTTCTATATAGAACCATTTTTTGGTAAAAGGTTCTTTTGGCCAAGTATGGAACCCCAGGGTTCTATATAGAACCCAGAGGAACCCTTTTTTTAAGAGTATATAGAACCTTTTAGGGGTTCCAAATACGTAGCGCTGATAGAACCTTTTAAGATTCTATATAGAACCTTTTCTTCTAAGAGTGTATAGGGCGACAGAAATTTAGACGATGAAGACGACGATAGGTCAGAGATTTAGGAGATTTATTTATACACAAAACGTGTTTCTCGAAGTCAAGGATACTTCCTTGGCAGGACGGGTCCTTCCAAGTAATTTCCTTCAGAGGCTAGACGAGGCTCATCTTTAGCATTCGGAGAGGCTAGCAAGTGCTATTTGAAAGCAAGTGCGATTTACAAACGGTTTGGTTTCTTACAAACGTTATTAAAGTGGCTATAATTCTGGATGATTATTTATTTATACACTTATTATTCATATGTATGCAGTGTCATAACTACAACTCTGACGTTTATAACAAACCAAACCGTTTGAAAATCGGTAGAAAATTGAGCAAGTCGGTTATTTAAATAGTACATGCACCATTAAAACACAATGTTACGAGTAAGCGAGCTGCCTGTGACAAGATGGCCGCCAGGTGCAGACGTCGCCCTCCATTGGCCAGCAGCATGGACAATACATTAAACAATACTATACATTAAAGCACCAAGCAATAGGAACGCCTACTCCCACCAACTGAATGACCTCCAGTAATAAAATTGCTGTCAGTGTGAGCGGCCCTTGAGAGCATTAGGTGTTGACAAGACCGTAGATGTGTTAATGAATTTGTGTTGCAACAGCTAGAGGAATAGTCTACGTCTGTGGAATAAACCTGTTGATGTGGTGGGAGGGAGGGACAATGTGTGGGTTTGTGTATGTGGACTTCATTTCTTGTGACAGTACATTTTTGTAACATTATAAATGTCTTTACTGTCACTTTTGGTCAGTGTAGAGAGTCATAATGATACTCATTGTTACTACATGAAAAAGAGCCAGCTGCGTAGGCTATTATTAAAAGTTCTGTGGAAGACCCAGAGTCACACAGGCAAAGGTGAATAAATTATGACAGAATCAAATGTTTTGGCTGAACTATCCCTTTAAACATTGAGAAAGACAGACTGTCTTATTAGAAATAACAAAACGTCTTTTTATTATTTCACCCCCCCTCTCCTCAAGTGTATCTCAGCTTTTGACTAAAAGTGTTCCTGGCAGAGTCTGCAGGGTGTGGCACAGAAACTTATGAATGTATTTTGGAAAAAAGAAACACCCACAATCCTCTGCAAAAAGAAAGAGGAAAAAACGCGCCGCAGATGTCATCTGAATTTATGTCTGTAATTACCTTATTTTAATAACACACAGAGACAGAATGAAAGAGGGAAAGAGAGAGGCCCTCTCAGACACGCTTATCCGCTGTTTCTGCCAAATGCATTTGCCAAGATCTGCAGCGTTTGATGTTGTTGTGTTTGTTATCTGGGTGTTTCTTTCCTTCTTCCTTTTGTCAGTTTTTCTCCCTCTCTCTTGAATGCTATTATGTCTCTCTCTTCGCTTCAGCGGACTTGTGACACGTCTTTCGCTCTTGCATCACCCCCATCAAGCCCTGCAATAATGAAAATATGAATTGTGAAAAGCACGGATGACTCAACACAGCTGAGATATGATGTGCAATAAAAAGCCAGAGACCATCGTTTCTGCTCTGAACAATATCGGCGGTTCTAGTGAGCTTAAGAGAATATCAGTGGTATTTACCGTCGCACAAGAGGAGAGTGGAACTGTCACTCTTCAGAAGAGGGTTATTGGAGATAATTCATGAGTGCTGGTGGCCTTGTGATTAAGGATCAGGGTTGAAATTGGAAAAGTTATCGTACACTCTGCTGGGTTGTTTCAACCCAAATTTGGGTCAAATATGGACAAACCCAAATATTGGGTTAAAAATTTTAACCCAACTTCAACTTTCACTTTCCACTGTAAATTTTTTAATTACATTTTTAACCCAACATTTGGGTTTGCCCATATTTGACCCAAATTTGGGTTGAAACAACCCAGCATTTTTTAGAGTTTACATGTACAAGTATGTGGTTACAAAGGAGTGGTTACATTTACATATTTCAATTAATATTTCCAATTAAAATTTAATTGAATAATCTGTGTGTATTTTAATTGAATATTTGATTCATTTTTAAAGTGTATTCTTTAGATGCTATTATATTAAATAATATTTAGAATTTTATTTTTTTATATTTTATAATTGTATTTAAATTTTTGTTTAAGTTTGAGTAATTTTGTTGTGCTTTTGCCATGTTATTTATTTATTTTTTTTGAACAGTTCTATTTAGCTTTTGATTTATTTTTATTTCAGTTTTAGTCATCATAGTTAACTAATTGTATTTCAGTCAGTTGTCATTTCTAATTTTTGTTAACATTTTTTTAAGTTTAAGGTTTTCATCTAGTATTTAATACAATTTCAATTTACATTTTTACATCAGGTACAAACAAGGTGAGTGGGAACTGCTGTGTGCAATGATCAGTGAGTTCAGACAAAGGATTATGGGAAATGCAGTTCATGATAAGGGGGTGATGGTATGGGGAAGAGGACTCTAGTGGACACCCAGGGAACACCAACCTGACACATATAACACATAGACATGTAACTGTACCTTATATGTATGCTGTTTGATTGTTGTGTGTTTTGATTTGTGTAGTGACCTGTATATTTCTTGTCAGGTGACCTTGGGTGTTCTGAAAGGCGCCATGAAATAAAATGCATTATTATTATTATTATAAACAAAACATAACATAAATAGTTCAGGCCTGGTCCTCTCTCATCCTTCACTGTCATCGCTCCTCCTTTTATCAATTTGGAGCTCCTCCGTGAGACACTCGACGCCGATGTGGCGCGCAGGTGAAACTCATTAGCAATCGTGGAACTGTCCTGTCCTGTCCTGCTTACCAGACATTCCTCGTTAGTTGGGGTAGCAGCTGAGTCTATGCTGACTCTGTGCTCTCAGAAACATAAAGGCTGGACTCTACACGGGATAAATTCATTTTATTGCGTTTTTAAATAATTAATCACACTAAATTAGTTTTAGCTTTACAGCTCTCCTTGCAATAGGAAAAGTTCACCGCCATTTTTAGAATGAGATCGTAATCTGGCGTGTTTTTCAAACTGTTACGGTCTATGCCTGTAAGCTGTACATCATGGTGAAGCGACTTTTCTTCTTTTTTTGTCATTAGCAGATAGTTTTCCTCTGAAGTGATTGACTGTGAACTACCTTAGGTCTCTTGCTCAAGGGCACACTTGTAAATGTCATCAGTTTTCCTTGGCTGTCACTACCGCCAACCAAACCAGCAATCTTAAAAAAACAAACAAAAAAAAAACACTGAATAGATATTTCATCATGGGCCTGCGTATCAAATATCACTGTGTTTTTGTGAGGCATTTAGTAATTTTATGTATTTCAGCAGTGGAACCAGCCACATTCCCAACTGCGTTTAATTTAAGGCTCCAGTTCTTTCCATGTTGAGATGCAGATGCATAGGCCTGTAAAAAATAGGCGTGTGTGTGTGTGCATGCGTTGCATCTTTCCATTGTGAAAGTGTGTTTCCTGAAAGCCGTATCTGGATGCGAGCCAGTCTAAACGAGGCACATTAGCACACGTAATGCCATTGCGTTCGCCAGCCAAGCGCCTTATAAAATCTTCAAATTCCACTCTACACTTTGAAGTCGATTGTATTACTTTTAAAGCATGGATATTTGCAGTTGTTACCCATGTTCAGCACATCTTAACTGCATGAGGTACGTTCTCCAACACTCTTTTGAAGTTTTCTGAGGTAAGTTAACTAAAAAAACATGGCGTTTGCTAAAACAGCAGCTGTGCTGGTGAAAGAGATGTGTCCTTTTCCATGCGGCGGGATGCAAACCCGGTGCGTGTTGAGAGGTAAAGGACAGATAAATTGATGGTAAAGTACAATCACTCTGTCAGAAGCAGAAGACCTGCTGTCTTTAATCTTGCATGAGCCCTGGAGAGCAGAATGTCCTGCTTTCAAGTTCAGAGCTATTGCCATTGAAGTGGCAAAGGAACGGCCAAGAGAAATACTCTCTTTCCCCCCGCCTCTTCCCTAGGCATCCGAGAGTGAAAAATTAGTTTCTGTTCTCCGTAAAAGCATATCAGTGTAATTAAGGCTTTTGTCCTCTATCTAACGGTCATAATTACATGCAGTCTTCCGTTTAATTTCCACCCAGAAATTCCTCGCTAGCAGCGATGGATCATCTTCAGATCCAGTCCACTAAACAGGCCTGTGTTTGACTCAACACCACTCATCTGCACATTGTTCCAGATTTATGAGGGGGAGGAACACGCTGCACTGCAGTTTGTGGTGGATTTTTACACTCTGATTAATAAGAGGAACAGACTGTGGATTATATTGTACATGTCTGTGTTTAGACAAGCAGGAAAGTTGTAGGGTTTGCACAGTCTTTGTCTGTTCAACTCTACTTAGTCTTTAGCTAACATTTATGTTATGGTCATTTTGAATATTATATTTGCATTCAAAGGAAAACAGTTTTTTTCTCTTATGAAATTAGAGCCTAATTAGTCTTATTTTGTATTATGCGACACAATCCGTCAAACAGAACATTTTAGATGTTTAATAGTTTTTTATATTGATGAGATTTCACTCCACAATCCATCCAGACCGTTTAAGGAAACTAAGTTGCAAAAAAGAAATGATCATGACATATGTCATAATTAATGATGTAACAATAGCATTAATCAGAACATCAATATGCAAATACCATGTTTTGGGGGCCTGAAAATGATAAATATTCCGTGGAAACTACAAAAACTTTCTGAAAACGATGACGTCATGCGCGTGATGGTGTAAAATGGTCATGTTTTTGGATCAAGAAATTGTAACAAACTATTTTTTTAATAAAAGTTTATAGTATGTCCTCCTTAAATAGTTTATTTATTAGTTAACATTGCCTTTAATAATTACTTTGTTTATTTACAGCAAAACCACTCGAGATTTGTTTATATGGAGATTAATTTTACAGTCACAATCTGTTGTAGTAGTTCATCTGTGTGTGTTTTGACTGACTGCATAAACTTCATTATCAAACTTTTCCTGCTATAATTTCACGGTTCATCAAACAGCATGAAATATTTCAGTACAACACTTTCACACAGACACAGAAAAACAGAATGTGTGTGTGTGCGTGTGTGGCCTGAGTTGGCCTCAACGTGTATCTCTTTGAAAACAAAACTTTTCATTGTATCCAGCGAGCGGAACAAGGCCTGTGCAAGTGCTGACGTGCTGAGATGTGTTCTTGGAGAGTTCTGGAGTGTCTGAGAGTGTCTTTTTAATCCTTATCACCAGTCTGCAATCAAACCTTTCACTATTTAACCTACACTGTCATCTAAATGGTTCTGTAAAACTCTTCAGATTGAACAGATACACTTATGTTCACACAAACAAATCCCAATCATCCATTCATTTCTTGCATAAAAGGCATGTAATGTTATGTATGTGCTGAATTCCTCTGTATGGTTGCTGGGTGCTCTGAATGGTTTTAGCACATTGCTATGAAGTTTCTGGCTGGTTGCTATTAGGGATGGGCGATAAACAATATCATATTGAGATTGCGATGAAATTTACATCGACGACAATAATAAGCTCTGGATATTTTGGATTAATCTAAAAGCCTATCATGCAGCAGAAATAAATGTGTCACCAGCCAGTCAGTGCATGTCGCTCATAAGTCTCGGTGAATGTGCAGCACGGTTCCCTTTCGTAGTCACTTCGAGTTACGTCAGAAGTGACGGAGATTGGGAGATTGGGGGATTTCGCATAGAAAGCCAATCCTCTTCGAGTATTAAAACACGAGCCAATGGCATGCAATGCCTTGGGGCTGCGGAAATTTGCATAGCGTACTCCGCCCTACTCCGTGAGTATAAAAGGAGGAAGTGAACGCAACCGCAGTATGTTTTCGCTTCGGAGCCAAGAGAACCTCTTCACTCCTCAAAGCTGATTCAAGACTCTTCGAGACGAGCGTCCTCTTCAGTGTTGGTGTGACGGCGGTACCCAGCGAGATTCTGCATTGCCTGCGATCTGTGCAGTGGTTTGCCAGACTTTGCGCTTCTCCCTGGTAGCCTCAGCGCTGAAAGAGTGAATTTCTCTCCTCTCTGTAAAGAGCTGCACGCGGCACGTCTTTTTAAAGATGGTTCGCCCGTGCCCTTCTGGATGTGGTAGTTTTCTATCGTCATCTGATGGTCACGAACGCTGCTTTGTTTGCTTGGCATTCAGCATGCAGCAGCAGCGTTCGTGGATGACTCATGTTCCTTCTGTGGGAGCATGACCATCTCCACCACTGAGGTCGCGGCTCAATGATCTCACTAGAGTGAGAGCCCCCGGTCCCCCCTACTCGATCGGCTTTCCTTTTCTAAAGGGGCCCCGTCGACCCGGGGACCGGGCGATCTAACGGTGACGGTGTGGGATAAAAGCCCCGACGATTCCTCGGGCCACACCTCCCCGCCTCAGTGCGTGAGCCAGCGGGCCGCTAGTTCGACTCGGTCGGTTTGTCTCTTCGGCGGCACGGCTGCTTCGAGCAGCGCGCCCCAGATGATGATGCGATGTCTATCACAGCATCACTAGGCGGGCTTGATTCCTCGGGAGAGGAAGATCCGGCTGCGTTGCCTCCTTCGGGAGTCCCAGCGTTGTCCCGCGTCAGATCCCGAGATGACGGCCATGCTGTCTCGAGCCGCTGGGAGTATCGGGCTAGAATGGAAACCTCCATCCTGCCCCGACCTCTCGCGGATGGATAATTGGTTTTTGGACAAGGCTGCCGCTGCAAAGCCACGGCCGACTCCAATACCTTTTTTTCCCGAGCTGCATGCGGAGTTATCGCGCTCTTGGGGGGCCTCCTTTGTCCACTCGAGAGCGCGATCTCTCCCCCGCCTTTCCCCCCCTCGACGGCGGGGCCGCCCGTGGGTACACTGGGATGCCCCGGTGGAGCGCTCTGTTGCGATGCAGCTGTGTCCACAGAGCGCGTCCACCCGTGGTCCTCCTAAGCACCCATCCAAAGCCTGTGGGTTCTCGTCTGCTATGGCGGCGCGATCCTACAGAGCGGCGGGACAGGCGGCCCCCGCTCTGCATGCTATGACCACTTTGCAGGTCTTCCAAGCGAAGTTGCTCAGAGACATGCACGAGGGCGGGACTGATCCGACGGCATTTAAGAACTGCGGTCCG